>CM045768.1:58431776-58556776 GCA_025200525.1 Camellia lanceoleosa
GGCATAATGCTTCCCTGTGACTTCTTCTCATAAATTCACCAGAAACTTCTCGGTGCTCTATAATACAAGCAGATTCTAGATTCTTTCCAAGACTTTGTAGATCGTAGACCAAATACTTGCCAGATCGGCTTGTGTAGCCCTCATCTGCCTCTTGCTTATTGTACCCACCCATTACTCCCTACTTTGTTTCGATGAGCCATTTCTTTCTTGTTTCGACGCCTTTGTTCTCGGCGTGTCCTCCTCCCTCGCATACTTTTTCTATCCCGCCATAAGTTCTCCATACTTTTGGCAATGTCTTTGCCAAGGATTTTCAAGCAGTAATCATCTTTTAGGCCGTTCTTAAAAGACACGATCACCAATTCGTTGCACTCGTATTCAAATGAACACCTCATAATACTTTTTGGCATAGGCCCTAAGGCTTTTATCCTCACAAATTCTCGTGAGCCATTAGGAGTCCACCCTTAATGGCTCTAGTTTGTTTGTCACAAACCCAGCCACAACATCTCTCAAGCTTTCCCAACTTTTTCACAATTCCTTTCACAACCTAGAAACCAATTCGATGTAATTTTTCCAAAGAACGAGGGAACACCTTGCAAAGAAACGGCTCGCTCCGTGTATAATGTCATTGAGTTTAGGCATGTCGACGGAAAGTTAGAGTCCGATTTATTGTCGATATTTGGAATCTCGCATATTAAACCTTCTGGCTTCAAACTTGTCTAATTCTACCGAGAACGTGTTCTCAACTTGACCGGTGAGGTTACTCTCAAGATCTTGTTACTCTTTGGAAATAATCCTTTAGATCCTTATTGGTTCGGCCCAGAGCTCGGCCATCAATAGATTTCGGCCTCTTCGGTGTGCTACTCCCAGTGTCGTTATGAGTCCTCTTGGACGTCTCCCCATTAGTTGTATCGAAATAAAGTTCCTTCCCTTGAACATGTCGATGTTCTTTGGGATCAGCTTCCTTGGTGCGATGCGTCCTCCGAGAATCTCCTTTCATTGACTCTCCTCGCCCGACCTCCCTAAAAGGCCGGTGAGAGTGTTCCTTGGTCCCGTGTGTCAGATCAGGACTGTCACTCTTCGGGCATTGTTCTGGTCCGGAATTGGCGGCTATTTCAACAGAATAGTGGCCGCATGACGCTGTTACGCATCATGAAATTGACGATCGCCTCAGGTCCGCCAATTTGTTCGCTGCCCCTTCATCTCGCCGCCCTCCGTAGGCATCTATCCTTCCATACCGAGGTCGCCTCTTTATAATATCCGCCTCGTCTTTCTTGGTACACCGCCTCCTTGCCGACGCTTTTCTCCTGGATTCTCGATCCCGAAGTTTCTTCTGCAGCTTATCCTCCTCCACGTTAGGGTCAATGTGCTTACCATTCCCAAGAAGGATGTCGCCCCTAACCTTTTTCTTTTCTCATCATTGGCTATTTCTTCTTCATTTCTTTCCCATAGACGCTAAATCATGTGTGTGTTCTCGAATTAATCGCCAAACAGTACTCACCGAGAGCATCGCAAAATAGATTGCACCCGAACGACCAGAATAGAAAGATGAGACTCAAAGAATGGTTTTTTCCACCCGGGCACTGGACGATCAAGCCGGGCTTATCTCTCAAAGATAACAAAAGTACTTAACTCACTATTCGTATACCAAAAGCTGCATCTTAGACCCACGAGGGTGTCTTTACTTTTATAGCTAACATTGACTGATCCCTGTAGGTTTCAGCTTCAATGGACTCTAGCTCAATACTTATCCTGGACTTTCAAATAGATAGAGATAAACTCCCTAAGAGCTTTATCTTTATTCAGACTGAGGTCCTCTCCCATTCTAGGACTCTTGTCCCTTATCTGCTCATCTCAAATTCTGGTATCTCCGCAGATAACCTCGGCCTAGCCGAGATTATCTCACCGTCAAGTCAAGTACACGTGGCACCTTGGCTGGCACTTCAGTGCCACCTTGGCCACGTGTTGCCACTCAAAAAATATGCCCCCACAAATACTTCTATGAATTCAAACTTCCGTTGCATTTCATTAGAACATTTGAGAAGAGATTAAAAAAGAAAAAAGAAAGAAAAAGGTAAAATGTAAATAAAATATACTTACATTTTATCTAATTTTATAAACTATTTTTTTTTCTTTCTAAATCCCTTTCCAAATCCCCTAACTAAACACAGGCTTAAGGTTGTTTTGGAAAGTGTAAAAAAAAATTAATTTTCTTACTTATTAAGAAAAGATATCGAAAAAGTAGAGATGTAATGTGACTTAAATAAGTCAATAAGCCAATAAGTTGGCTTTTTCGGCACTTTCCAAAAGAGACCTTATTTATCTTGAATTTATCCCGAATATCCTGAGTGAGTATGTGTGATTGTGATTAAATTTGTGTAATGTATGGTATTTGTATAGAATAAATTTAAATCAGAAAATGATAATTTTAAATAATTATTAGATAATTAAGTCAGAGTTTCTACTATTACTGCTTTCATATATACCAATGGAGAAAATTAATGCCTTTTAGAAAATAATTTGGTAGTAGGGGTGTACACAGGTCGGTTCGGTTCGGACTTACCCTATGCCTGCCAACCAAACCGAATGTGTCGGGTTAGAGAAAATTTCACCCACTGCCGACCGTAAGCATATTCGAAATCGACCGCGGCCTATCACTCGAATTGGCGGTTGGATTCGGTCTCTTTCTCAGGTTGTAATTCAAACAAAAATCAAATTCAAACACGTATAATAAATGGAGTAAAAGAGATTCAAACAAATATATTAAATATGCAAATAAATTTGAGAAAGAATAGAGAGTGGAATGGTAGAGATAGACTCACAATCGCCTAAATCGAAAGTAACATTCATCACCATCGAGTAAATCGAGCATCATCGCCGCTGCCTCATAGATTTGAGCATCATTGTCACCGCTGACAGCACCATTACCACTAGAGAGGGAGATTAAGAGCAGAAAAGGGGTTTCAAAGGAGAGGGATTGTGTCACCGTGGAGAGGAGACGAGGTGAGATGAGAGTATGAACAATCACCATTGTCGTCGCCAGAGAGAAAAGAATAAAGTGGTTTCTGGAAGGTGATGAGAAGGGTGAGAGATAGATCAAAGAGAGAAACATGGATGAGAGAGAAGATGAAGAGGTATAAGAGAAAGAAGGTGAGAGCGAGAGAGAGAAACCGGGCAGGAGAGAAATAAGCGAGAGGAGAGAGACTAAGGAAGTGGGACAAGAGACTAAATGAGGAAAAACGAAAGTAGAGAGAGAGAGAGAGAGAGAGAGAGAGAGAGAGAGGAATTGAACTAGCATGACTACTCAAGAAAGAAAAAAAAAAATGGCGTAATAGAGACGTATTGAAGAGGCCTTAGAAAAGTCTTTAGTCTTGGAAGTAGATAAGGCGATCAGATTAAGATTGGGAGAAGACAAAGGGTCTTGGGAAGATAATTTAAGAAGCCAATCGAAAAGTCCACACGCTTTTACAAATATATCGGTCGGTTTGGTTTCATGATTATACATTTCTATAACTAATAATTGACCTAATATAGAATGGGTTTGAAAATTCAACTCGCCGATTCAATATAATTCAAACCGTTCAGAATTATGCTTGATTCGTCAAATTCAATCGATTTGATGATTCGATTATTTGTACACCCCGATTTGGTAGTTTAGAAACTTCTAAGTCTCTCCTTAAGAGCCCTCTCAACATCACCAACATGCGAGCAAGAAAATGACAAAAATAAAAAATACTAGGTAAATTCTAACCTAGGGGATTAGGGGGAGAAAGGGAGTAAGACTTGAAATCTAGACCGCTAGAAGCCCACCACTTGGGCTGCCCCTGTCTTTCAAGAAAAAGCTATTATGTGCTATTCTATCGCATTACTAGTTGTTAAAGTCCACTCTAAATGTTGTTGTCAAGATTAATTATTAGTTTTGAAGTATTATGTAGTCTATAAATGACGTAAAGAAAAATTTTAACATTAGATAATATTACCCTACGGCCATGTTTGTTTGGGCGGACTGGATTAGCATTCCCATGACTAATAGTCCTAGGATTACAAATCCTTTGGATTATGTATCCTATCTTAACTAATAGACAAGTTTAAAATAATTAGTCCGTATTTCAATTGTTTAACCAAACATCGGATCAATAATTTTATTGGACTATTAGTCCAATCCCAAGCTCATGTCCACCCAAACAAACATGACCTACAGTTATTATGTAATTGGGAGATAAAAATGACTTATTTATTATGTTTATAAATTTTCGCTTGTCAAATAATATAGTATAGTATTTCAAGACTCTTTAATTTTTAATTTTCCGTTGTTGATATGATGCTGCTGCAAACTTTTATGTGTGGCTCCTATCATTGCTATCCAGATGTCTTATGGTAACTTTACTAAAACAGAACCTAATATATATATATATATATATATACACGGAGAGAGAGAGAGAAAGATGTTTTGGAATTTTAATTTTTAAGTTCTAAAAGCGGCTCTAATAAGTTGGCAATGAATCTCACCCACTGTGATGTAATATTTTGATTTTAATTTATTTTTTTTATATTTTTTTTTCTTATCATATCATTAGTGTTCTATTAAAATATCAAAATTAGTGTTCTAAATCATTATTGATATATATATTTCCATTAACTAAGATGAAAGGCATCCTAGCTAGCTAGCTAGTAGTCCTAGGGTTTTGTAGAATAATGCGCATATGAGGATACTAAAGGGAAATGATACAGAACTCTAAATTTAGAGTTTTAATTTGAGCTCTAGTGATGTGTCAAAGTAAAAAAAAAAAAAAAAGCCAATAATGTTTTAGAGCTCTAAATTGAGAGCACTAGAGCATCACTAATGATGTGGCACAGGAGGGCCCCACCAAAGTGATGTGATGTTTTGGCTTGAGTTTGTTTTTTTTTTTTTTTTTTTAATTCATTAGTGCTATTAGTGGTCCAAAAATTAGTGGGATAAATCACCACCCAAACAAAGCAAGGCACAAACATCACATCATGGGTGGATGCCAACTCATTAGAGCCCTTCTAGAGCCCAATATTTAGAGCTCCCAAGCTTTTTCCGGATACTAAATAGTTTATCACTAAATTTTTTATCAACTTTTTTATATGGGTATGAGACTTACATACATGCAAGTTTGTGTGAATCTCATAGTCATATAAAATTTAATAAATTATTTAAAATTTATCAATACAAGAAATTGTATTTTTAGCGACTATTTTTGGTGACGACGTTAATTTTTCATGGGCAAAAATATATTTTTGGCAACATAGTAAACATTTTCGTCGGTAAAAGTAGACTTTAAGACGAATTTACTATTGTCGCTAAAAAAAGTATAACATTCACTAGGCGCTAAAATTACTAGTTGGGGCCAAAATTTAAATTTTTTAGCTTATTAATAGTTATTTTTTGGCAACACGATAAGCGTTGCAATTAGTCAATTTACTTTTGGCGATGAAAAGTTGGCGTGGGCAAATAATTAAATATTTAGCGACGACAAAATTATTTGTCGGCCAAAGTTTTGTTAGCGAAACATGATGGTTTGGTGATTTGCATTTTCATTAGAACTTTTCGAAGAGGTTTGGATTCTTTTAAGTTGGCCATCCAACTTGAAAGAGGCTTGCGGAGTGCATTTTCCGGCTAAACTCGGTAATTCGAACCATTTATATTTTAAAACTTATATATGAGTATAATTTTATGTAAAAAATTAAGATGGTCGGACATTAATAGCTATATGTCTGAATTACATTTATTTAAAAAAAAAAAAATAATAAGTATAATTTCAATAACAACCATTTATTTTTTGTAATGCAAATATGTTCAAAATGTATAGTCACAAATATTCGATCATTTTCATTTTTTTCATGAATATTCTAGTCAATAAAAATTAAAAAGTAAATGGTTTGGATCGCCGAGATGGGTTTTAAAATGAGCCCATTAAACTCAAATACTCTCTCAAATTGAGATGACCAAATTAATAGAATCTAAACTCTGTCCAAAATTGAGGTGACTCATGTTTGGTTTGATTTTTTAAAACTTGTTTGAGATTTTTTTTTAAAAGAAGTGAAAAATTTTTAAAAATCAAAATTGATTATCAACCTTACATAATTTTAAAAAAGATATGAGTAATTTCTAAACTTTTAAAAATGAAATAAGATAAAAATTAGAAAACAAAACTCAACCTCACTTTTTTACAATCCCTCCCAAATTCCCTTCTTTTTTTTTTTTTTTTTTGTTGGTAGGTAAAGACGCCTCATCTCTCCACGATTTTCACTCTTTCTCTTACAATTGGAAGTTCTTCTCTCACGGTTTCTGCCGTTTGTCGTTGCTGTCATTGTGCTACACTTGCTGCTTTATTCTGCTTCGGTTGGTTGTCCTTCTTTGCTCTGTATCCCACCCAAGGAATTTTGATTTGGCTTTATTTATATTAGTACATTGTTTCTCTACTCAGTTTTGGGTTGGAATTCTAGTATTGACCTAGATTTGTCTCGTTCTAGATTTGATAAGAATTTGTATAGAACTGACCTAGTGCAATCTTATCCTCAAGCATGAGATCACCCATGAAGATGGATTAATGGCTCTCTGTTTAGGAAATAGATTAACTTGTTGTATATCATAAATTTTCTTTTTTTAAAAATGTAGTAAATTGAAAAAGATGATGACAATGATTTCTAGATGCCCAAAATTGCTATGCTATATTTGAAGAATATAGGGCCGTGGGCGCCGTAAATTGATTTTTTTTTTTTTAATTTTTAAAAAAGGCTCCAAAATATTTTTAGCTATTATACTAGTCCAGAAAAAAATTTACCTAAATTTAAAAAGATTGGACAAAATTCGATGAAGATTCAAAACTAATAAATGATTGAGGTGTGAAAATTACGTAGGGAGATACACCTCTGAATCTCTGCATAAGATCGGGGTCTTGAATAATAACATCTCTTCTATGTGAAACTAAAGCAGCAGAGGTGTGAAAATTAGAGCTGTAGTTTCTGCAGGTGTATGCCACTGTTTTTTTCTGCTGTACTAATGAAGCTTCCTTTCATGGTGGAATAATGATTCTTATTTATCTCAGTGATCTCATTAAAGTAAGAGTAGCTTTTGGTAGAAATCATTTGATCCAGGATGCCCATTTCTTATCATTGTTCTTGTTTTCAATAAGTAGCAGGTGAGTAGTGGTTTGTGAGAACATGGTAGGGAATAGCAGTTGGGCCCTCTTTGTGTTTACTATTATGTTGCTTTTTTTTTTTCTTTTTTATCTTTGTTCCTTTAGTTGGTTGCTCACCACCTTGGAGGTACTAATATATGATAGGATGAGTTTTTTTGGAATGATTTTACTCATCGTGGTGCCTTTTTGCACTCACCTATCTTTATTGATGTAATTTGTTCTTGTACCTTGTACTGTACTGTTTCATTAATAAAGCTTCTATTTTGCTGATCAAAAATAAATAAATAAATAAATGATTGATGTAGTGAATTATTTAAACTAATAGATGATTTTTTTTACTTCAAAAAATCGAAAAGCCTATTTATTTGATGAGTTATTTGATATTAATGGATAGTTGTTTCCCAAATTTATGAATTGTATATAGACTACGATTAATTACATCAGTCACAATTATTATTAAAGAAAATAGAATCAGATTCAAAATTAAATATATCTTGCCAGTTATAAATATTTTATTAAAAAAGTTGAATTTAATATTTTATTATTTTAAATAAATCTTACCATTGTTTTATTATTTTATTCAGCGACTAGCCAGTTCTAAATATTTTTGATCAACCTTTATTTATTTATTTTGTTTTTATGATTTTGTATGGATTATGAATCTCCTCAATTTCCCCAATTTTATTAGATTTGAATGTGTTCTGGTGTGGGTAGGAAAAGGATACAGGATTTGTATGTTTAATTTGCATGTTTAAGTTTAGAATTTATCATATATTTTTATTTAGTTTTATGCTTTATAAATTTATATATTGTGTAATGAATTTTAATTTTTCTAAATTTCTTGAATAAAATTAATTTATACAGTGATCTAGTGGCATTTATTTATTTAAATGTAGTGGTTTCTATATATACTTTGAATTAATGTTAGTTTTTATTAATTTTGATTGTTTGGTAAAATGATATTAATCTACATTGTAAATACACATCCATGTCTCAATTTTTTTGAAATCGTGTTGTATGTCCGTGTTTGTCTGCATGTCCGTATCCGCATTTCATAGCATGATAGCATCTTCTTTATTATGGTGCCAGAGCAAGTCCTCGCCAAGTCATTTCTTCATAGTTTATGATTTATATTTTAGATTTCCAATGATGGTGTATTTGTTGGCTTGAGTAATATATAGATGGTTCTTCAATGTTCCAAGTAAAACGAAAAATTTAAAATTGCATTACCGATTTATTCATTTGTATTTTCTTTATAAATAGTATTTTTAATTGATTTCTTTGATTTGCAGCTATGTTTCTTTGTTTTCTATGTCAAATTTTATTGTGTTGCATACTACTTTGCTTCTCTAAATGTTAATTTTGTGCACTTCTAGATCGCGTTAATCATTTGGAAACATTCTTTTCAATTGCAGGAACTTAAGTTATAATTTGTTGGGAGGCTCTCTACCTTTAAGCCTGGGTCTTAATTCTCAAAAAGCTGTCACTATAAGAAAAGTGGGTATAAACACGGAACTTTTTGTGACGGCGCATCTTGTCGCAAAAAGTGATCTTTTGTGATGGCATTTGAAGCCGCCTCAAATAAATGTCTTCATGCGAAGAGTTTCCGCCGCTAATAAGCAAACAAGAAAAGTGTCTTAAATACGGAAGTATTCGCGACAAGACTGTAATCGCCGCAAAATTTTTTTTAGACGGTTGAATTTATCGTCACAAATAGTGGACATTTGTGACGGAATTGCTGTAAAACCCTTATTAAAACGGCGTCGTTTTAATAATGGATTTTATCATTTGTGACGGTTTATCTATACCGTCGCAAATCGTATTAAAATATTTCATCTCCCTTCTTCAGCCCAAATGGCGCTCGATCAAAACCCCCAAAATATTTTCATCCCCAAAATCCCTAACACCATTCTCCCTCAATTCCCAATCACAAAGACGAGTTCGAGTTCGTGTATTACAATCACAATCATAGGGAGTTCATGTGACGGGTAGGTTCTTGATGAGCGACGATAGTGAGTGTTCACCGGCGAGTGTTCACCGACGATCTCTCTCTCGACGAGTGACGACGGCTAGCGGTGGTGCGGCGATGGCGTATTACGATCTCTCTCTTTCTCTCTCGTGCGCGAGCTCAGTCTGTATGCTCTTTCTCTCTTACACACACGCACACACATTGATATATATATATATATTTTTTTTTCTTCCCCTGTATGCTAATAAACTTTCATGTTTATGTTCAATGTTGTTTATATTTGAATTTTGCTTTAATTATTGAAATAAATGTATGTTGATTTGTAGATTCAAGTATGAACATTGCTTCATCTAAAGACTATGATCATCAGAAATTATTTTTGTTAGATTTTAAAACTGTGTAACCAATGTCGATGAAGGTTCAATTGATTGAGATAGAGAGTTGCTTGTTGTGCTCTTATCTATGTAACTACCATCCATTTTTTTAAGAGAGAGAAAGAGAGGAGAAAATTTGTTTTGAGAGAGATATATGAAGTGGAGAGAGGAGAAAATTGCCTTGCAAGATTCTACAATAGCGAAGTTTGAAATATGGGATACTGCTGGCCAAGAGAGGTATTACTATTGGCTAAAATCAATATATATATTAATTATATTTATTTTGTTATCAATTTCACTTTCCTAGAATCATTTTAAGACTCTTTTGAGAGAGCATATTAACGTCTAATTCTGGACGTGTCTTGTTCAGGTATGCAGTACTAGCACCACTTTATTACCGTGGTGCTGCAGTTTCAGTTATTGTGTATGATATAACAAATCCTGATTCGTTCAATAAAGCACAGTATTGGGTTAAGGTATGATTTGCACATATTGGAAGATGATTTTCTCTATTTCAGTTTTGGTTTATTAGTTGTAGGATATAGTTAGATGCACTCTAATTTTCTTCAATCAGGATTTAATGTGGAAAGGGCTTGTTTAAGACAATATCTTGTTTTGTGAGACTACAGTGGAAACTCAATATTGTTGCTAAAGTAAAGCATCAGATTTGGTATTGTCAAGATTATTATGTAAAATTTGGAGGTATAGGATTTAAAAGCGCAAAACTGATTGAAAATTTTGGATGTTGAAAGTTTGTTGAGAGAGATAAAAATCAAAAGGATTTGACATATCCGTTTTTTTTTAGCACCAGATGGATCTTAATGAAACATGTTTCATTGATTAACTATGGCAAACTGACAATGACACTATAGAAATGCTAGCTAGTTTTAAGATGAATAAGTGGTTTTCCATTGCTAATGAATTGCGATCTTGGATTGGCTAAAGCTCCCTCTTGAAGTAGAGTTCGTGAGAACTGCAAAGTAGTGGTATTTGTGGTCATTTTAATACTTGTCTCCTCCAACCTTGACTCACGTCGAAAATAGTTGTCCAAGAATATAGAGGACATTCTACAATAAATTATTGCAAAAAAATTTAAACAAGGATTGCCTTCTCATCTCCTTACAAGTTGAAAGTCTACTAAAGATAGAAAGAGATTCAATTTCAAGAGTAGCACACTAAAAATCTAGCTATTTATGTTTTGAAACGCATGTAAGTAGGCTTTCCTGTTGAATAGTTCGTTTAAATTTTTTTAGAAAAGCTTGAGCATTGTGTATTCATCATTTATATTGTTGGGTCTTCATCTTTACACTCTTGTTCTTTTCTCATCTTTGTTTCCTCCCTCTTGTGATTTAATGTGCCTTGAGCATCAAAAATTAAGGTTTTTCTTCTTCTTTGCTTTACACTCTTGTTCTCTTTTCATCTTTGTTCTCCTTGCTTCTGTGGTTCACAACTTGGACATTTGTGTGACCACCCAAAAATCAAGTTGTATGATCCACAAATGTTTTCTTAATTTTTTATAAATTGCTGACTATGCTATTGTGTGTATTCATTACTACTGATTTATTGTGGCTTGCTACAGGAACAACAAAAACATGGAAGCCCTGATATAGTCATGGCTTTAGTAGGTAACAAAGTCGATCTTCAAGAGCAACGAGAAATACCAGTTCAAGTGAGTGGCAGACTTGAGTATTGGACGTTACTTACATTAGCTTTTACTATGTATTTACAAATCAAGATTTAGTTTGCTAACTTAACACATTCATTTATTTATATCTTTTCCCCTGAAGAATGGCGCTGACTTTGCTGAGAAGAATGGAATGTTTTTATTGAGATATCAGAAAGACAAATTTGATAATATAAATCACTGCTTGAGGTATGCTCGTAACACAAAATATTTGATTTTTTGCCGATCAATTAATGAAAGGAAAACCACTGCCTATGAAAGGCTACCCATATCTATAATTAAAAGGTAAACATACCATTGTTTCAAAATGATTTTCTGCTTGTATTTGACCATGTATATCATTTATTATCATTTATAGTTTCGAAAAAAATAATAAATAAAAATAAATATTGATTTGAACAACATATTTTAGTAAACTTCAAAAATAAAAAAAAACTTACAATACTAAATGTTAACATCATTAGTTCTTGTCTTCCCGTAACAAACCTGCTTTTGTTTTAGGAAACTTATGTTATACAATGTGTTGTTATCAAGGCTTCCCCAAATCGTTGGGTTGGGGCTTTGTTGAATTGTCTCGAGTATTTATTTTCATGACTTAACATTGTAGCTGTTTCCTTCTGGCTGCCCCTTTCTCATGCATTTAGTACTATGACAATTTAAATCAATTATATGTATTTTTAAATTAGTAGTTCCTTAAAAAACTTAAATTCGAGGTGTTGATGCCCCAAAATCACCAAACGGCGTCGGTTTAGCACAAAACTTGACACACACGACCGCTTAAGCACGAGAGACTTGTGGGAGAAGACAGGACTCGAATCAGGTTCTCGGTTTGGGAGTTAGAGCCAAATTTCACTTTAGGCAAACTAGTTCCTTAAGAAACTTGAATTCGAGGTGTTGACGCCCCAAAATCACCAAACGGCGTTGGTTTAGCACAAAACTTGGCACACACGACTGCCTAGGCAAGAGAGACTTGTGGAAGAAGACGGGACTCCAATCGGGTTCCTGGCTTGGGAGTTAGAGCCAAATTTTGGTCTAGGCAAACTAGTTCATCAAGAAATTTGAATTCTAGATGTTGACGCCCCAAAATCTCCAAACGGCGTCGGATTAGCACAAAACTTGGCACACATGACCACCTAGGCATGCGAGACTTGTGGGAGAAGACAGGGCTCAAATCAAGTTCCTGGTTTGAGAGTTAGAGTCGGATTTCGGTCTAGGCAAACTAGTTCCTTAAGAATTTTGAATTCGATGTGTTGACGCCCCAAAATCACCAAACGGAGTCAGATTAGCACGAAACTTGGCACACACGACCGCCTAGGCACGAAAGACTTGTGGGAGAAAACGAGACTCGAATCGGGTTCTCGGTTTGGGAGTTAGAGCCGGATTTCACTCTAGGCAAACTAGTTTCTTAAGAAACTTGAATTCGAGGTGTTGACACCCCAAAATCACCAAACGGCGCTTGCTTAGCACAAAACTTGGCACACATGACCGCCTAGGCACGAGAGACAGGGAGAAGATAGGACTCCAATAGGGTTCCCGGTTTGGAAGTTAGAACAGGATTTCACTCTAGGCAAACTAGTTCCTTAAGAAACTTGAATTCGAGGTGTTGACGCCCCAAAATCACCAAACGGGGTTGGATTAGCACGAAACTTGGCACACACATGACTGCATAGGCACGAGAGACTTGTGGGAGAAGACGGGGCTCGAATCTGGTTCCCGGTTTGGAAGTTAGAGCCAGATTTCGATTTAGGCAAACTAGTTCCTTAAGAAATTTGAATTCGAGGTGTTGACGCCCTAAAATTACCAAATGGCATCGATTTAGCACGAAACTTGGCACAAACGACCGCCTAAGCACGAAAGACTTGTGGGAGAAGACGAGACTCCAATCTGATTCCCGGTTTGGGAGTTAGAGCTGGATTTCTGTCTAGCCAAAATTATTTACTTAATTATCTTTGTAATTATATAGTAGTTAATTTTTTTTTTATATTTTTTTGTAATTAAAATATTAACACATAATTATATTATCATTAATTATTTTTATTTTTTGTTTTTAAATATTTTCAGAGTAGTAGTTTGTTTCTTGTGGAATGCAGGCGCATGAAGATTGCGACTAACTTTTGTTTTTGTTACCCACGAAAGAATCGTGAGGGAAACTTTTGTTTTTGATTTACGTTATTTTGAATTGTGAACAACATTATGTATTTAAACATTGTATATGTATTATGCAATATTATGTAGTGAGATAATTTTGCTGATGTGTTGTTATGAATGCAAGAATATTTTTATTATGGATAAATTATTATTTTTATACTAGAATTTTTGTATTATTATGTAATTATTGGTTTCTTTCTTAGTTATTTTTCATTTAATACATGTAATTTTCATATTTCTAATAATTTTATTGCATTTTTTTTTGAGACGACACCACACTACCTCAAAAAACATTAGAACCAGATTTTTTTTTGCGACGTAGGCAATGTCGTCGCAAAAGATATTGGCAAAGTTGAAACAAAAACCTTTCGTGATGGTATTCTTTGTCGTCGCAAATAATCTTTTAGCGACGGCATGTCGTGCTATCTCAAATAATCTTTTAGCGACAGTAGGTATCCCGTCACAAATGACACTTTTAGCAACGGCAACACATTGCCGTCTAAAAAAATCTCAGATTTTTACATATTAATGCCGTCAGCAGAATTCCATCGCAAAAAGACAACTTTGCCGTCGCAAAAAAAAGGCAACGGTATTGTGCCGTCGCTAAAACCTTTTAGCGATGCCCTTTGTTGTGACCCCCTACTTGCTGTCGCTAAAAGTCAGTTGCCGTCGTAAAAAACCAAAATTTTTGTAGTGTGTAAGGTTACAAACATCAGTACATTAGGGTACGTAGCATTGTTCGTTACTCTATATGAAGTCTTCTTATGTCATCTTATAACTTAATCTGTATCATTTCTAATGCCCAAAGGCATTCTGAGATTTACCTTTCATTGATTGATTGATAAATGTATGCTTTAGAATCTTCTCTCTTTTCACATATGTTATTGTGCTTTATGTAAACAATTTTCCTTGTAGTTACTTGGCTTAAAACTATTATGTTTATTTTCTTGGACTTCTCATCTTATTTTTTAAATCAGCTATAGTGTCCATCATATATTTGAATCCCTCCACAAGGAAGGTTGTTTGCATACATACCCAACAATTTCTATGTGGCTATTCATATTCTACAATGCTTGTGAAAGTGAAACAAAGGGATATACATATGTTTAAGTGAAACAAAATGGAACAGATATGCATGTATCAATCCTTTAGAACACTTTTGCTAGATTGGGCTGAAATAAAATAAAAGAGAGAAAAACAAAGTTTTCATATTTTTAATGCTCCTTTGCTGCCACTGGCACAGTTTCCTCAAGAAAAACAAGTTGGCGTACCTTCATACAATGTAGCTTGTTGCATTTTAACCAATGAATTAGAAATTTCAAAGATGCGATAACTCCAAAAATCTGAAAGCTGGGCTTGGGACTTCAATAACCAAAGAAGATGAAAATAAAAACATCCTAAAGGCCAACTGTCCTCGCTATATAGATTATGTACACCACCACTAATGGCAAACTCTACAGCTTCCTAAGACAACCCACCAGATAAGTAAATAAAATAAACATTTTCTGATATTAAACATCTTAGACATAAGATAATAACATAAGAAAATAACAACAGAGTATAGCCATAGTAGATTAGTAAGAGGGCGCAAGATGCAGCCATTCCATGATTCCACTTCTTGTCAAACTCCAACAGTAAGAATAACCAATGTTGATGGTATATCATGGCAGTTCCTTCCATGAAGATGTACTAGTTGCAGGTTATAGCGATCTTGATTTAGACCCGACCCATTTATTATCTTTAAATCTGAGAAATCATATTTGTGGTGGTCGTTCCTTTCTCCTCATATTGGTTTTGGCTTCAAGGGTCGATACCACCCTTGTTGGTGTCAACACCGTCTTCTTTTTCCTTGCCTTGTTCTGTTTCAAGGGTCGACACCAGTCTGGGAGGTGTCGACACCTTCTTGTAACTATGTCCCTGAGTGGCTATTGAAATTTAGGGTTGACACCAACCTTGGTGGTGTTGACACTTGTTTTTTTTTGTTGGCCTCAAGGGTTGACACCAGTCTAGGAAGGGTCAACCCTTATCTATTGCAGAATCTAGAGTTTGCTTGCTGAAATGTAGTGTCGACACCTTGGGTCCAAGGGTCGACACCTTGCCTACTACCTAACATAAGTGTCTCAGCTTTTCTTCTTAAGGGTCGACACCACTGTCGCAGAGGTCGACCCCTGTGACTCTTTTTCCATATTTTGTTCGGCTTGGACCCTACTTTTTGGGGATTTTTGACTTATTCTTTTATTTGACCTTGGAACTACTATTCCACTAATACCTAGTCACTATAGATAGACCCAAAGTCTTCTTTTCCCATAAGTTGTTTCTCTTTTTCCCTCTCTCACCCGTAACTCTCTCTCTCAAAGATTCACTTTTTCCCACTTAAATCCTTAGATCTACTCACATAGAGGTGTCTTCTCTCCTTGATCCTTTGAGATAAAGTGTAGAACCCGCCAAGAGTTTTCCTTTGATCCAAGTGGTTTGTGATTTCATTGATGACAAGTTTTTTCCAAGTTCTTCTCTTTCACCCTTCTAAGCTTGTGGTTGGGATTCTTCACACCTCTTTATGAGTTTTAACTTAGCTATTCGCTTTTATAAAACCGCCTTTGAAGAAATGGACTTTTGAACAAATCTTGGATTTTGGGTTCAAAACTAAAAAGAAGGGTTTTCAAATGGTTTCATGGAAATGATTGTGGGGTTGGAAAATGAGATGTAAAGGTGACGACATGGTTGGTTTTGAAATTTGGAAGTGATTTTGGAAGAGAGGTTTTGCCCTAAATGTTGATTTTGTATAAATAATGATATAGATGTTGAAAATATGGAATTTAATTGTTATTGATTAAGATGGTGGAGTTAGGTATGTATTACCACTTGCATCTCAAAATTTGGAAGGTTTATCTTTATGGATATTATTTTATTTATTTAGAGATATCTGTTTTGAGCTATCAGTAGAGGATAGCCATGATTGTTGTAGAAATTGCATGAGGACTAGGAGAATGAAAACTATTTCTCATCTATTGCGTCGAGCATTGTCATACATTTTCATATTTGTAATAATCATATTGTTTTGAGAAAATGGTGAGTACTTGGTGAAACTTTGTAGAAGGTGTGGTTATTATGATAAGTTGGGCTAGTTGGCATTGGTGAAAGACCAAAAACCCATATGGATAGGTGTGGAGCCTTCCGGTTAATACCGATAAAAATGACAAAAGAGTAGTCCTAGTATAGCCTGCTAGCAGACACGTACGTAGAGATTCACAGATTTGTATTCACAAACTGGTTTTCCATAAAAAGGAAACTGTTTCATGAATGCTAATATGAACCTGGCATGGCATGATTTGAAAGAGATATAAAATGTTTTGTCATGAGCATTGCATGTGCATTTTACCCTTATAATTTTGTTAAGATTCATATGTTGTGTTGAATTATTTCTACTGGGCTTTGGCTCACCTTATATGGGAAAAACATTTTAGGTGCAGAGGATATGCCTCCGCCAAGGCAATAGCTTGGGAGGTCATGGAGCAAGAGCTTCATTTTGTTTAATTTCGTATTTGTTTTGTACAAGCCAAGGGCTTTTATATGTATTGGGATTTAAATCCATTTTTGTCATAGCCAAGTGTTAACTTGGAAAGTTGTAAGCCTTTAGGGCATTCTCTTATTTGTTTACCTTTCGTTTTGTTCCTTACCATGTAACACATGCTATAGATTTAGGGCTAGGCTTATGAATGTATAGTTGCATGTGTTGCTATTTTGTATAAGAAATTTAAATTAATGGAAGTGCTTATTTCTTCATATGTCGTCTTTTAATCACTATTGAGGATGGGTTGTTGTATTTAATTCGACATTACAACTTGGTATCGAGTGTACTGTGTCCTAATATTTTGGGTACATGGGAAGTGGTTTTTACCACAATAGGTTTATCTCGTTTGATAGAGATATTTGTGGGTATCGTATGCTTATGTAATAACATGCTTATGTGACTATATGGCTATGAAATTTAATTTCTAAGATGTTGATTGGGTCTACGGGTTTCTATTAGTCTTGTTAAAAGAGCATTTGATCATCGCTACTTCTAACTAGAACTCTGGTAATGCCACAGGACGATCCTTATATAGAAAGAAAGTTCGCTTCGTTTATGTTTTTATGTGCTTATATGGAATGAATTAAATGCTGTCTATCGCATTAGGACGTGAGTGAGTTAGCTTCCGTATATTTGTAAATGTGCTAATCTCTGGTGTTACCATCATTAGGATGTCAGAAGGAGGACGTGGTGGTGCTAGGCGTGGTAGGCGCATGAGGTGTCGTTACTGATGAAATTTCGCCATGGAAGAAGGGTTTCGGTGCCAATGTGGCCGAACCAATTGGCTAGTAGTCCATGAGTGCTTTGGCCCGTGAAATAGCCGGGGCTTTGCGGGAATTTATGGACATTCTCAAAGCTGAAAATCAAGTCCAGGCCCAGGTTATTGAGGCAGGGCCGTCTTTCTTGAAATTGAAGTTCTTCTAATCTAACTTGGATGAGTTTGAGGGGGATCGGAAGGAGCCACTGAAAGCAGACAAATGGCTTGAGCAGATGGTGAAGATATTCGAGATGTTGGGTATCGAGGATGATGGTTTAATGGTGACCTTGGCATCTTTCTAGTTGAAGGGAGATACAGGTCAATGGTGGAAGTATGCGCGTGGGCACATTGGAGTGACTTGGGAGGCTTTCGTCAACGCTTTCTAGGACAAGTTCTTACTTTCAACTGCTAGTGAGAAGTTGAGGGATCAGTTTCTAAAGCTTAAGTAGCTTAACACACTAGTTGCCGAGTTTGATACTTCATTTACCAGCTTGTTGAGGTTCGCACCAGAACTCGTGGCGATTGAGGAACGCCGTTGTATCGAGTTCGAGAAGAGGTCGAGGATTGGGCTCTTGTTCAAAGTAGCCGGGTCAATGATTAGGGACTACAGGCACCTTGTGGAGACGGTGGCATATCTAGAGACCATGGTTCAGGTGGAAGAGGAACGTATGAGGGGTTTCAGGAGGAGTCAAGAGGTTTATGGGGAGACACGAGACAGGCAGGTGGGTTCCACCCCACAGCAATCTTAGGGAGCTCAGTCTAGGTTTACTTTTCCTATATCGAGTTCTGGGTGAGGAAGAGGTGGACATGGAGGGATTACCTATTTCAAGTGCGGCCAACTAGGTCACAAGTCTATAGTTTGCTCGAAGAAGGGAAGAGAGCAACAGTCTGCACCATCGTTGGCTCGTTTTTAGAGCTAATGTCAGAGGACTGGATAGCCGTCTACTTGTTATCAGTATGGATAGGCGGGGCACGTGTAGAGGTTTTACCCTCAATCGGGCGGCACATCTGGAGCATCTGGCCAGAGGCAGACACAAAGCCATCAGCCAGCACAGTCAACTTAGGCCTCGAGGGCCAATCAGGGAGCCTTTTTGGCTCAGTCAGTGCACCAGACTTATACCCTGAGGGGTAAGTAGGTGGAACAGAGACCTACCGGGCATGTGTATGCTGTTACCACGCCAAACTTAGTGTGAGCACCTTCGGTAGTGAGATGTACTTTCCTGTTATGCAATTCTATTGCCAATGTGTTGATTGATACGGGTGCATCCCATTCTTTTATCTCGTCTGTATTTGCATCGGTATTGGGGTTAGAGTTGGCTCTGCTAGCATCTCCACTCAAAGGTAGTGTCACCTATTAGTGGTGAGATTGTCTTAGAGCAGGGGTGTCGGGGTTATGATATAGAGGTTGTTGGTCGTACTTGAATTGCTTAGAAGAAGAACACGAGGAACACTTGCGAGTCATACTTACTCACCCTCTAAGGAGGAACACGAGGATCACTTGCGAGTCGTACTTGAATTACTTAGAGCCCACAAACTGTATGCTAAGTTTGGGAAATGCAAATTCTATCTTAAAGAGGTTAAGTTTCTAGGTCATGTGGTGTCTGGGGAGGGAGTAACTGTAGACTCTTCTAAGATAGAAGCACTACGAGACTGGGAGCAACCTAAGAATGCCTTTGAGATTCGTAGTTTCTTAGGGTTGGCCGGGTATTACCATCGATTTGTGAAGGATTTTTCTAGACTAACCTCACATTTGCCTAGATTGATGAGGAAGGGAATCAAGTTTGTGTGGAGTGAAACTTGTGAAAAGTCATTCCAAGAGCTTAAGGTTAGACTTACCACTGCTCCAGTGTTGATTATTCCGAAGAGGGGTTTGAGCTATTTATTGTATTGTGATGCGTCACGGAAAGGTTTGAGCTGTGTCTTGATGCAAGAGAGGAAGTTAGTAGCTTATGGCTCACCGCAGTTGAAAACCCACAAGAGAAACTATCCTACCTATGACCTAGATCTAGCAGCTGTGATCTTTGCCTTGAAGATTTGGAGACATTATTTGTATGACAAGAAGTTTGAGGTATTCTCCGATCATAAGAGTTTAAAATATTTGTTTTCGTAAAAGGATTTGAATTTGAGGCAAAGAAGGTGGATGGAATTTATGGAGGACTATGATTTTGAGTTTCATTATCATCCCAGGAAGACCAATGTAGTGGTTGAGCCCTTGAGTAGGAAGGCCTTTAGCAGTATAGCGAGTGTTGCTATACAAGAATGGGAGATGTTGGGTGCTATTGGCGAGTTTGACTTGTATCTTGGCGAGTTCATCGAGTCAACTGCTTTGTTTACAATTATTGCACAACTTACTCTTGTGAACCAAGTCTTAGAAACGCAAAGGGGTGATCTTGAGATAGAAACCCTCTAGGAGAAGCTCTCTAATGGAAAGCTAGAGAAGAGCTTGAACATGTATTTTGACCCAAGTGTTAGGTACGATCGCCTTTTCGTGTCAGACTCTTGTCGAGAGGAAGTACTCCGAGAATTTCACCATTCATGGCTTGAGGTGCATCGAGAGGCACAAAGATGTATCGAGATCTTAGCCACCAGTTTTGGTGGAGAGGTATAAAGAAAGACGAGTCGTGTTTGTATCGAATACTTTACTTGTCAAAGCTAAAATGAAGGCCGAGTATCAAAGACTAGCAGGTTTGTTGCAACTCTTACCTATAGCTGAGTGGAAGTGGGAGCATGTCGCAATGGATCTCGTTGTGGGTCTTCTGAGGACTCAACGGGGTAATGATGCCATTTGGGTGGTAGTTGATCGGTTAACTAAGTCAGCATACTTTATACCTATGCGCACAAATGACTCGGTAGATTATCTTGCCAATCTTTACATTAAAGACATAGTTCGACTTCACGGGGTCCCAGTGACTATTATTTGGGATAGAAACCCACGTTTCATGACTAGGTTGTGGCGGAGCCACTAAGTTGACCTTTAGCACCGCCTATCATCCTTAGACTGACGGGTAGTCAGAGCGTACCATTCAGATCCTAGAAGATATGCTTCGAGGTTGTGTCCTTGTCCTTAGGGGGTCGTGGAAGAGGCACTTACCTTTGGTAGAGTTTCCCTACAGCAATAGCTTCTAGTCGAGTATTGGCACCGCACTATTTGAGGCCTTGTATGGTCAATCGTGTAGATCACCTGTATATTGGGCCGAGGTGGGTGATGCACCTATGATAGGTCCTGAGCTAGTTTGGGAAACGACGGAGAAGGTTGCGCTTATTTGTAAGAGGTTAGTTACGGTTCAGAGTCGTCAGAAGAGCTATGCCGACCGTAGGAGACTGTTATCCTTTGAGGTAGGAGATCATGTCTTTTTGAAGACATAGCCTAAGCAGGGTTTGATGAGGCTTGATGTCACGACCCAAACCAGGCCTTATGGGTTTAGCATCAGAATCGCCAAGAATCCGAGATTACCAAGGCCAACAAGAATACAACAAACAGAGTATTGTGGCTTGGAAGCCAATACAAGAAGTAATCGTGTCCATTGAGTGTAAATCAGATGCAAAAACATTTTCCATGCATTCATACAAGGTAGTAATACAGATTTATACAATCATATACAATCATGTACAATTATTCAAGACGGACCTAATCCTCGATAAAGACAAGAAGACAATAGACACCTAAACAAGGGTACAAACAAGAAGGAGACCGATAGGATACAAAACACCCCAAGCCATAGCATGGCAACTCTAACCTCGCAGGAGGCACATAGGTCAAGCTTGACAAAATCTGGGACCAACCCACGCCCTAGCTCCGGCCCCGTCAGCCGAGAACCTACATATATATATAAACAAAGGAGCTAAAGCCCAAAGGAATAACTTAAAGCGTAAAGAGGTTATGAATGAATGTCCCACAAGAATGAAATCACCATTAAACAAGATTTCATTTTTCAAGATTTCACCAATCACCATATGTGGTACATCCATTAGCCTATAAACAAGAGGGTCCAAAAGGACCGGCCTTAACAGACTCCAACAAAGAATGATGGCCATCAATCGGTAAATGATATGGTTCCACAAGGGAACCGACAGAGCTCAGAATAAGAATACCAATGCTAAGGATGCCACAATACAGCCTGTAATACAGACATACATTCATTCAAGAAACAATATCACTCAATAAACAATTCAGCCAAGATTCAAAAGATAACCATTTTGAACATATCTTTACACAATTGTTACTCACAGAGATTGGGCTAATAGCAAATGAGCGCCCCCGAGAGCCAACCCCTAACAGCTAACAAATAGAACACACACTAAGTTCACAAATAAGGATGATAATTAAATCCCTAAATTTCCTCGGTGTGGTTCTATGTCTAAATCCTCATTAAGATGCCTTAAACTAGGCCTAAGAATGCCTAGGATGGGATGAGGATGTAAAAATACAGTTGGAAGGAATTTTTCAAAAGTTGTTGAAAACAGGGGTCTCGCTCGAGCGAGCATTCCTTCGCTCGAGTGAGGTTGCAAAATCAAAGGCTTCGCTCGAGCGAACAATCCTTCGCTCGAGCGGTCTGATGAAACAGTAAAAGTACTGGATGCTCGATTTTTACGCTCGAGCCACCAATCCTTCGCTCGAGCGTGGCTTAGAGAAAACGTTGGTCGCTCGAGCGAGGAATCATTCGCTCGAGCGAAGAAGCCAAATCTGGAATTTCCAGATTTGCCTTCCAAGCTCAAACCAAGCATTCCCAACTCAATTCTCGACCTCTTGGGCCCAAATTCTGGAAAATACATCCCAAAACAATGTATAACAAGTTTCAAAAGCCAATTTATGAATTCAAGCCCCAAAGGTGAGTTAATTAAATCCAAAATTCAAACCCATTTCAAGAACAATTTCAAAATATGCAAGGCATGAACTTTTAACCAAATTCAAGGTTCAAATCTTGCTCTAATGAGCTCAATAGTTGGAAAATAAAATGAAAACATGGACTTTGTTAGAAACATGAGCATGCATGTATAATCTACCATGGATTCAACTTCCAAATGCACCAAAATGGCCATGCATGCATGAATTCAAGTATAATTCAACCTCTAGGCACTAAATCATGGTTTGATTCTACAATGGAGCCTAGAACATGCAAGATGGAGCTCAATGACAACAATAAGAAGATAAATTTCTTACCTAGAGTTTCAATTCCTTGCCTAGAAGTTCAATTTAGCAACCTATGTCTCAAATCTTCAAGTTCTTCTAGCAATTCACAAGATGAATTCAATTTTCCCCTCTCTCTCTATGTTTGGTCGGTTAGAGGCAACAAGAAGGCTGATGAAGATATGTCTCCAAGTGTATAAGGCTCAACCAAAAGTGATAAACAAAGGTCCACTAAAGGTGGCAATTTAGTAGATAAGTCAAACTTGTAATTAACTCAAATTTTAATCTAATTTAGTCATTCCTATTCAATTTTTAGATAAATATACCATTAAATCACAAATATTCTACTGAGTCCAAAACACTAAACGGTTTCTAATTCGGCCGCCGATAAGGCCTCCAATTAACAGTTTAAACATATGAATTCAAATAGATAACCAAATAATCAAACAGATGCAATATGCAATTCAATAGATAAACTTATTCAATTTTAGTTTCGATTTCAATCAGTCCATTCAGTACTTCAGTTAATTCGATTATCAGTCATTATCAGTTCAGTTTAACAGTAACCAGTAGCTAATTCAGTAGGTTATCGATAATCAGTACGACGGTTGTTACACTTGAAAAGAGTGAGAAGTTGTCTACTAGATTTATCAGACCTTTTGAGATCCTAGAGCGAATTAAAGAAGTAGCTTATCGTTTGGCTTTATCACCACAACTTTCCGGGGTTCATGACAAGTTCCATATCTGTATGCTTCGGAAGTACGAACCAGATCCATCACATTTGTTGGATTAGACTGAGTTAGAAGTAGATGTAGATACCTCGTATGAGGAGAGACCGGTTAAAATTTTGGATACTCGAGACCAAGTCTTGCGTTGCAAGACAATTCCCTTAGTAAAGGGGTTGTGGAGACATCATAGGGTTGATGGCCAATTGGGAGCGTGAATTGGAAGTCTAAGAGAAATATCGGGACCTATTTGTTAATATTTGAAGTTGTATTGAACATTTGTTATGTGAACATAATATCAACAATGTGCATGTTTGGAAATGTGAATTGTATATTCATTTTTTAGAATTTGGTTATCCTTGTTATGGGAGTGATTGACTGGTGGATGGGTCATGGTGGTGATTTGATTTACTATTATGTTCGTAATTGGTTTAAACTTGGTTTGAATGTTGATTTACATTTCGGGGATGAAATTCCTTAAGGAGGGGAGGTTATAGTGATCTTGATTTAGACCCGATCCATTTATTACCTTTGAATTCGGGAAACCATATTCGTGGTGGTCATTCTTTTCTTCTCATGTTGGTTTTGGCTTCAGGGGTTAACACTTCCCTTGTTGGTGTCAACACCGTCTTCTTTTTCCTTGCCTTGCTCTGTTCCAAAGGTCGATACCAATCTAGGAGGTGTTGACACCTTCTTGCTGCTGTGTCCCTGGGTGGCTACTGAAATTTAGGGTCAACACTAACCTTGGTGGTGTCGACACATGCTTCTTTTTATTGGCCTCAAGGGTCGACACCAGTTTGGAAAGGGTTGACCCATGTCTATTGCAGAATCTAGAGTTTGCTTACTGAAATTTAGTGTTGACACCTTGGGTCCAAGGGTCGACACCTTGCATGCTGCCTAACACAAGTGTCTCAGCTTTTCTTTTTGAAGGTCGACACCATTATCGCAGGGGTTGACCCCTGTGACTCTTTTTCGAGATTTTGTTCGGCTTGGGCCCTACTTTTTGGAAATTTTTGACTTGTTTTTTCATTTTACCTTGGAACTACTATTCAACTAATACCTAGTCACAATATATAGACCCAAAGTCTTCTTTTCTCATAATTTGTTTCTTTTCCCTCTCTCACCCGTAACTCTCTTTCTCAACATTCACTTTTTCCCACTTAAATCCTTAGATTTACTCACCAAGAGGTGTCTTCTCACCTTGATCCTTTGAGATAAAGTGTAGATCGCGTCAAGAGCTTTTCTTTGATCCAAGTGGTTCATGATTTCGTTGACGTCGAGTTTTTCCAAGTTCTTCTTTTTCATCCTTCTAAGCTTGAGGTAGGGATTCTTTACACCTCTTTATGAGTTTTAATTTAGCTATTCGCTTTTATAAAACCATCTTGAGAAAGAAATGGACTTTCGAACAAATCTTGGATTTTGGGTTCAAAACTAAAAGGAGGAGTTTTCAAATGGTTTCATGGAAATGATTGTGGGGTTGGGAAATGAGTCAGAGAGGTAACAACATGGTTGTTTTTGAAATTTGGAAGTGATTGTGGAAGAGAGGTTTTTCCCTAAATGTTGATTTTGTATAAATAATGATATAGATGTTGGAAATATGGAATTTAATTGTTATTGATTAAGATGGTGAAGTTGGGTATGCATTACCACTCGTGATCTCAAAATTTAGAAGGTTTATCTTTATGAAAATTATTTTATTTGTTTAGAGATATTTGTTTTGGGCAATCGGTGGAGGATAGCCATGATTGTTGTAGAAATTTCATGAGGACTAGGAAAATGAAAACTATTTCTCATCCGTTGCATCGAGTATTGTCATGCATTTATACATTTGTAATAATTACATTGTTTTGAGAAAATGGTGAATACTTGGTGAATCTGGGTAGGGGGTGTGGTTACTATGATAAGTTGGCCTCTGTGTCCTTGGTAAAAGACCAGAAACTTGCACTGATAGGTGTCAAGCCTTCCGGTTAATACTAGTAAAATGACAAAAGAGTAGTGTCGGTATAGCTCGCTAGCGTATTAACACGCATCTAAAGATTCACAGATTTGTATTCACAAACTAGTTTTCCATAAAAATGAAAGTGTTTCATGAATGATAATATGAACCTAGCATGGCATGATTTGAAAAAGATATAAAATGTTTTGTCATGAGCATTACATGTGTATTTTACCCTTATAATTTTGTTAAGATTCATATGTTGTGTTAGATTATTTCTACTGGGCTTTGGCTCACCCTATATGGGAAAAACATTTCAAGTGCAGATAATATGCCTCTGCCAAGGCAATAGCTTGGGAGGTCATGAAGCAAGAGCTTCATTTTGTTTAATTGCGTATTTGTTTTGTACAAACCAAGGGCTTTTATATGTATTAGGATTTAAATCTATTTTTGTTGTAACCAAGTGTTAACTTGGAAAATTATAAGCCTTTAGGGTATTCTCTTGTTTGTTTACCTTTCGTTTTGTTCCTTACCATGTAACACATGCTATAGATTCAAGGCTAGGCTTATGAATGTATAGTTGCAAGTGTTGCTCTTTTGTATAAGAAATTTAAATTAATGGATGTGCTTATCTCTTCATATGTCGCCTTTTAATCACTATTAAGAATGGGTTGTTGTATTTAATTTGAGGCGCATACCATCATCAAGGAAGAGTGCCATTTTGTTGAGACTCAAATGATCCTGCCAAGGGAGCTTTAAGTAAGTACTACTAACACATAGGTAGCACCAACCATTTAGCAACAAATAAGTGAAGGCTAATTCCACTCGACCCACTATGTGACCTTTCATTTCTAATATTATGTAGCATTGGGATATATGGCTCACAACACTCAACCCTCAGAATATCTTCAAGTTCCATGGACAACATCTACACAACATAGCAAATAGTTAGTAAAACACTCAGTGTACTGCTCCCATTCACTTAACTCTCATATAGAGAAATTCCCATCACTCAGCAGCCCTTCATAACTGGATGTATGGGGCTTCAAAGTGGATTCTGGTAAATTCGATTGCTGAAAAAACCAAGAATCACCTATTGATCTAGGCAAATTGTATACAGATAACGGTCTTACAACATGCAATACATTTATATAATATTCTAAAACATAACACTTTAGGTTTAAAAATAAGATACAAAACTCTATGAAGAAAATTGCCAAAAATTTGAATTAGCCACAGAAATACCCAATAATCAGTTCAAATACTTAATAAGGACCAAAGTGACTTATACAAACTCACGGAACAAGCACTAGACTCTCGATTTCAAAATTAAGCTCAAACTTGCATTTTTTGAACTCTTTTTTTTTTTTTTTTTTGTGGAGGTAAATAGGTTATAATATAAAACAACACAATCAACAAGTTTACAAGGGCATACCCTGTGCCCTAACAAAAACTATACATAACAAGCCCCAACCAAAACAAAACCACCAACTGGACCAGCAAGAGACTAACTAGGCTGCAAACCACATAGATCTGTTCATAACCCCCATCCAAGTTGGAGGGGGGAGATGAACAAACCTTAACAAGACTAGTTAAGCAAGAGCACCAAAATGATAATATAGCAAAATAAACTAGTAGCAACTGGAGCATCCCAAAATTGCCAAGCTAAGCTTCCACAATCAGCAATAGTAGGAGATGGCCAAACAGAAGCCAAAAATAATTACACTACCCAAAATAACTCCTACACAGCCCATAGGAGAAGGCCAAACAGAAACCAAAAATAATTACACTACCTAGTGTTCCAGTATTACAAGACACTCTTATATCCTCTTATCACTAGGCCCACACTAAAGAATTTCTTATTAATGCACCAGCACAGATCTGATCCTGTAATAAAAGGTTAGGAACACTTCTTTATGATTATTCACATCTCTCAACCCACAAGCTCCCAAATGCCCACCTCCTAACTATATGCTCACACTACACTCAACCTACAATCCCTAAAGAGAAAGGCCAACAGACAACCTGCATAGCAAAGTGTTAGGAAAAACATGTATAATGACATATAATGACTCATATTCTCTTAACCCTGAGTATAGGTAACACTCCACTCTTAGCTCACTGCTCTAGACATTGGTTCCAAGCACCATAACCAGGTATACTAATAATCAAATGAGGCTGGCCACTTGTAGAAACCGTTAGATACATCTACTAAAACATCAATTAGGATCTCGCACAAAGGATAGATGAGGGCGCTCTGTGAGCTAAAAACCATGCACCATTTGGATTCCTTTCCAAATTTTAAGTGACAAGATTTCTAAATCTAACCATATTAAAGATGTTCAAACCAATGATTTCTTTAGGAATTTTTTTCTTTGGTGAAGACTCTATTATTCCTCTCAAGCCAAATGAAGTAAACAGTGCAGGTAAGAGCAAGCCTAGAGATAATAGAGCCAAGTGAATTATCTTTAACAGATTTAGCAATATGAAACACCAAACCAAACCAGTTTAACACATGTCAAGCCACATTTTAAAATAGGGAAAACCATGTAATAATCATGAAAATGCTCAGGAATTGGTTTGAGCACCTTATTAAGGACAAAAGTGACTTATAGAAACTCACGATATAAACACGAAACTTTTGGTTTGAAAGTTAGGCTCAATTTTTAATTAATTCAAAAAAAAATGAAATACTCATGTTTTTACACTTAAAAATGAAATAAGTTTAGTTAATTCAATTAATTTTAACCATATTTGTATATTATTTTTGAAGTTAATGCTTTGATAAAATTCTCATGTTTTTATCCTTTTGTTCACAAAGTTGGTGATGGATGTTTGTAGTTCAAGAGTGATATATATGGTCATTAAAGATATGATAATTTTTCGTTTTGCACGTAGGCATTCATTTTATATATATATTTTTTCGTTTTATAGGTTATTTTGTTAAATATTTAGATACTTTTTGGAATTATTATGTATGGGATTGTTAGATATAGTTAGATACATTTTATGATTCTTATATTTAGTATTGTTAGATATTTGAATAAAATTTGGGATATTGAAATGCATCTGATATTAATTTGGTTACATTACTAATTGTTATAATGTTATGTTAAGTTTAGTTTGTATTATTTGTTATATATAGACTTTTTTATATGTTTTACAGACAAATACAGGTTACAGAGAAATTGAATTATCCTCATGTTTCTTGTTCGCTCCTTCCAGATGTTGGTGCTTGTGTTTGATATTGTTTTTATTTTGATTTTCTTCCATGGAGCCGTACATGGGCTTCTTTTGTGATGGAGTGATTGATTATTGTTTTTTGTTTGTAACAACATTGGTTGAGTTTCCATTTCCCAGGTAGTTTAAATGCCCTGTTTGGGCTTGTTCTAGACATCCACATTATTGTATGTGGTTCTTGAACAGGTTAGTGTGGTTCTTGAATAGTTTATAAGTGTGTTTCTGGTGCTGGTTCACTAGTTTACTATTTGAACAAGTGCTCGTGCAAGTTTGCTGTTGTGCTGCTGGAGCTAGTGTGTTTTACTGATATACTGATAGCATGCTGTAGTGCTCCTGTGTCGTGCATTGCTTTGTTGTCATATTCGCCATGTTGTCATGTGTATCGTGTGTTACCGTCTCACATCAGATGTTGTCTGTCAGTTGTATCTTGCATTCTATTGCTCTCTACTTCTGTATATTGCTGTTTGTTGTAATCTGTTAGTTGTGTTTATTGTTAGTTTCCTTTTGGTTTGGTGGGAAATGTCGTTTAGTTGTTAGGCTTTGGTGCCTTATTTAGCTTTGTTTTCTTCTGTTTTGTTGTTGATAGCTCTGTTGTGCCTGAGAAATGCTTCTTGTAAATCTGTAAATCTTATAAAAAATATAAATGATTTTTAATTATTTTTGCCAATGCAAATTTGTCATTGCTAAAAAGTAAAGCTTTATGGACAAACAACTAGTCGGTAAATGCATTACCAAAATTTTATTTTTGCCGACTCATATTGTGTTGTTAAAAGTGTATTTTTTGCCAATGCAAATTTCTTGTTGCCAAAAGTAAAACTTTCTCGACAAACAAATCATCGGCAAATGGCAACATTTAGTGACGTAAATGAGTTGCCAAAAGTTTACTTTTGCCAACTTATATTTTGTTGCTAAAAGTATATTTTATGTCAATGCAAATTTGTTTTGGAAAAAGTGCCACACAATCATCATATTTGAATTACTTTTACTGACGCAAGGTGAATTGCCAACAATGGATGAAGGTTTTTATTGACGACTATGTGTGTCACTAAAGGCATTGTTTTTACCAACGCAATTGTTAATGTATATTATATTATACTTATTTATTTGTATCTCTATCCCTATCTTATATCTTTATTTCTATCTCCTTGTATCTCTATCTTCTTCTATACTTATCTACGTTTCTTTTTAGCCTATATATACAGGCTTATCTTATTGTATTAATTCAATTTAATATAATACAGACACACAATTTTCCCTTTCTTTCAACCATTTTAACATGGTATCAGAGCGTAAGTCTTGAATCTTACCTTCTTTTTTCTCTTGTTTATTGCCTATACATAGTGGCATTATAGTATCTCTCTTATTTTTCATCAATACACATTCTTTGTTCCATAACACTGTTTCATCACTGCTCCGTCATCATTTTTTGACCAAAATTTTATAAATTTTTTTACCACTGTGCTCAAAATTGTTCATTGGTTCCAACACCACCAGGCCCATCGCCACCAACCTCTCGTGACGCTGCTTCTCATGTGCCGCTTTTTTTCGGAAGGCCCAAACTCTTCTACGCGCCAACAACACCGCTTCTTCGCCATCTTCTGCGTCTTCGTTTTACATATCAGACACTTGCGTGCGCCGCTGCTCACATCAGGTACTTGCTGCGCCGCTCCTGCTGCCATGTATCTGCTTGCACCGTTCTTGCTATCGTGTACCTACATGCACCGCTTTACTCAGGCGCCACGACGCTCACATCGTCAGCATCAAGCGCCTCTCTTGCTAACATGTGCCATGCATGCTGACGTCATCCACTTCTTTAACCTATTTGTCATCTACAAGTCCATTTTTTGGCTATTTTTGGGCCAACTCAGTTGCTCTCTAGCTATTTTCAATGTTCCAGATTCACTGGGACACTCTGTTTCACCGAGTTCTACTCTAACACTATTGGGCCCTCTTTGTGACTCACCCAGTTCTACTTCAACACTATTAGGCCCTCTTTGTGACTCATACTTTGATCACTTCATGGATCATTTAGATAGTTCTCCTCTCTATGGTGGCTCTTCTAGATCCTCTATTAGTCAACATGACTTTTTGATTCTGCTTGTCTCTGTCGTTGTTGTACCTGCCTCCTCTTCCACTCACACAGTTCATGATATTGAAGCTATTATGCAAACGGTTCTTCCACTTCTGGTACACCTTTTACTGCTATCTCAGTCACCCCAAGTACCTCTTCATGGTATTTTGATTCAGCTTGTTGCAACCATATGACCTTTGACCCTACACTGTTTTCTTCTATTACATGTCTTAATTTACTTAGCATTCATACTGTTGATGGTTCTCAAACGCATGCTAGTCATGTAGGCCATATTTCTACCTCTAATGTCTCTCTTCTTCAAACTTATCTGATCCCTAATCGTACACTTAATCTTATCTCTATTGGTCAACTCTATGATCTTGGCCTCACTGTCTTATTTTTTCCAACTGGTTGTGTTATGCAAGATTTGAAGACGGGACAAACCCTTGGGATAGCTTGTAGACATAGACGTCTATACGAGCTCATCCACCTTCGTATTCCCTTCTCCAGTCCTATCACTGTTGAGACTGTTGCTTCTGCTACTATTAGTTCCCCTTTTACTTTATGGCATTCTCGGTTAGGTCATGTGTCTTTTGGTCGTTTGCGCTCTCTAGTTTTAAGTGGTCAGTTAGGTAATATTCCAAATGATAAAGTAGACTATCTATCTTGTCAACTTGCAAAACAGCCTGCCTTGCCATTCACTACTAGTACCTTTATGTCTCATGCATTTTTTGATCTCATACACTTTGATGTTTGGGGGCCTTCACCTAATACCACTATGGGGAATCTAAATACTTTGTTATATTTGTCGATAATTTCACTCGTTTTACCTAGTTATTTCTTATGAAATCTCGCCCGAGTTACACCAAATATACTATGATTTTTCTCAGATGGTCAAAACTCAGTTTTCGTTCGCAAAATTTTTCATGTTGATAATGATTGGAATACAAAGAAACTCATTTTTTGAAATTCATTCGTCAAAATGGTTCGCTTTCTCATTATTCTTGTCCTGGTACCTCCTAACAAAATGGTTGTGCTGAGCGAAAACATCGCCATATCCTAGACATTGTTTGTGCTCTTTTAATCTCTTCTTCTTGTCCTGAACGTTTTTAGGGAGAAGCTATCTATACTATCAACCATGATCAACAATCAAACCCCATATGAGCGTTTGTATGGCACACCTCCTCCTTATACTAGTCTTCGTGTGTTTGGATGTGCTTGTTTTGTTCTTCTTCAACCACGTGAGTGTACCAAATTAGAACCTCACACCCGTTTGTGTTGCTTCTGGGGTATGGGATTGAATATAAAGGTTATTGTTGTTGGGATCCTCTTTCTCGTCGTCTTCGTGTCTCTCGTCATGTAGTATTTTGGGAACACAAAATGTTCTCCTCTACATCTAAGTTTCATTTGTCCACTTTTCTCACTACGTAATTCTTTACAGATCCCTCTATTCTATTTGATGAGCTTGATATAGACACTATTTCTGACATGATGACTTTGACCCATCCTGAGGATTCTGCTCCGCTTCTTGGTTCTGCTGCTCCAATTCCTGATCTTGAGCCAACTTCACTGCCTCCGCTCCACCTCCTAGTCCTCGTTATTATTTACTCTCCCAAAGGAGCCTCATACATCCCTTGATTCCACTATATCATCTTCTACACCAGAGGTACCTCTTCATCATTCTACTCAGGTAACACAACCTTCTGTACTTCTTCGTGATTTCATTATTGGTTCCATTGCTTTTTCTTCTCATGAACTTACCTTCTATCCTGAGGCTTGGTCTAACCCTTTTTAGCGAGAAGCTATAAGTGATGAACTGAAGGTTTTAGATAAAACTCATACCTGGGATGTAGTTGACCTTCCACCTAGCAAGAGTGTTGTTAGTTACAAATGGATTTACAAGATCAAAACTTACTCTGATGGTTCCATTTAGCATTACAAAGCTCGTCTTGTTTCTCGGGGGTTTACTTAAGAATGTGGGATTGATTATGAGGAAACATTTGCTAATGTTGCTCATCTTCATTCATGACCTACTTGCCGTTGCTGCTGCTAGTCATTGGAGTCTTTGTCAGATGGATGTCAAGAACACCTTTCTCAATGGCGATCTCACTGAGGAAGTTTATATACAGCCTCCTCCTGGTTCCTTAGTTCTATCCACCAAGGTTTGTAAACTTCGCCGTGCTTTGTATGGTTTGAAACAAGCTCCCCGTGCCTAGGTTGCCAAGTTCAATTCTACCATTAATGACTTTGGATTCTCTTCTAGTGCCTATGATTCTGCTTTGTTTATACGCAAGACAAAGCGTGGTGTTATTTTTCTTCTTCTCAATGTTGATGATATGATCATCACCGGGGATGACACAATGAGTGTCTCTAGTCTCAAACAATTCCTCAGTCGCCTATTTGAGATGAAAGATTTAGGTTTGCTTAGTTACTTCCTCGGCTTGGAAATTTCTTATGATCCTTCTGGTTACTGTCTCACTTAGGCCAACTACACCTTTGATCTCTTGGCTCGTGTTGGTTTTATTGATTGCAAGACCGCTCCTATCCCAGTTGATCCTCAGCCCTTTCTCACACCTCTTGACGGTCACTTGTTGTCTGATGTTATCTTATATCGTCAGCTAGTTGGCAGTCTTATTTATCTCACAATTACTTGTCCAAACATTGCCTATGCTGTTTACATTGTCAGTCAGTTCATGGCTGCTCCTTACTCTTCACACTATGATGTTTTGGTTCGCATTTTGCGCTATCTCAAAGGAGCTATGTTTCATGGTCTTTACTACTTAGCAAACTCATCTCTACAGTTACACACATTTTCTGATGCAGATTGGGCAGGAGAACCTACTGATCGCCGTTTTATTATAGGATTCTACTTCTTCTTGGATGACTCTCTCATCGACTGGCGTAGCAAGAAACAAACTCTTGTTGCTCATTCTAGTACTGAGGCTAAGTATCGTGCTCTTGCTGACACTATTTAGGAGCTTGTGTGGCTTCGCTGGCTTCTTTCAGATATGGGGGTTTCTCATTCTATTGCGATTAACCTCTATTGTGATAATCAGAGTGCTATTTAAATCACTCATAATGATGTTTTCCATGATCGCACAAAGCATATTGAGATTGATTGTCATTTCATACTATAGCATATTACTAGTGGCACTATTCGTCTTATCTTTGTTATCTCTGCCGATGACATCTTCACTAAGGCTCATCTTCTTGGTCGTTTCAGTAATCTAGTTTCCAAATTCAAGTTGATTGATACTTACCCATCTTGACTTTGAGGAGGGCTGTTAATGTATATTATATTATACTTATCTATTTGTATCTCTATCCCTATTTTGTATCTCTATCTCTATCTACTTGTATCTCTATCGTCTTCTATACTTATCTAGGTTTCTTTTCAACCTATATATACATACTTCTCCTATTGTATTCATTCAATTCAATATAATACAAATACACAATTTTTCCTTTCTTTCAACCATTCTAACAGCAATGATAATTTCGTCGGCAAAACGTTTGCCGACTCATTTTTACTTACGGGTTGCCAATGTAGCTCTATGTGTCGGCGAAACTTTTTGCCGACAAGTTTTTTCCTTTTAGCAACATATTTTGTTATGTTGCGAAAAATGCAATTTCTTATAATGCAATTTCTTATAGTGCATAATATTTTTTAATATGATAATTAATAATGATATGATGCTTTCTTTCTTGTATGGAACATGGAAGAACACAGGTGGGGGACTCTTCTAGATGAAAAACTAACCAAAATACCCATAAAGATTATGAGATTGTCTATGAACCTGTGACCCCATCATATTCACTATTTAGTCTTGTAATTTTGTCAAAAGAGACCAGCACAACACAGTTTCTCCACTAGAATGAGTATGATTGAGTGACCATGTGGTTAAAATGTGCCATCAACTTCTTAGATGTAGATGTGAAATGCCAATTCAAGCTTTAAATAATAATAATAATAATAATAATAATAACAACAACAACAAAAATGTTTAAGACTCTTTTTCTCTTTCACTCTTTTGACTCCTTTTGTTTTTGATTAGTCTATTTTTTTTCTTTTTTTTCTTCCCTCAATTCTCAACACCCACGTATACGTAAAGAGTGGTGAGGATGAGAATTTTAGGAGGGTCCTAATCAGTCCTCTAACAACGACACAGATGTTTCAGTGACTCAAATTTCTACAACTGGTTAAAAAAATATTATGCTTGAAATGCACTGAGATTCCCCTTGTTTTGGAAAAGTCAACGGAGGAGAGTTTCTCGATTGCCGTGATAGTGTGGACAAAACTTCCAAGGTATAATGCTAAAGAGCCCTTTCGGTTTGAAAAGAAACAAAGATTAAAAAATTATTGACGTTGTTTTCATTCTTGAAATGATTTGAAGTGACAGTGTCACATTCTTCTTGGTGCTTGAGATTTACCAACATGCTTGTTACTAAGGCCTTGTTTGGCATAACCTATATAATCCATCTTTTTATCTTTTTATCTTTTTTTCATCACATCACCTCTCTACTTTTCTGCACATCTTTTCGTAAAAAGACAAAAAGTACACTTTTTTAGGACACCCCAAACCAACCCTAAGTTGTGAAAGTCTAAGGTTAAGTTTGGTATGTCATAAAAAAAAAATTAAAATGTTGAAAAGTTATTTAAAATGTTAAAAAATTATTATTATTTATCAAAAAATTATTAAAAAATTAATTTTATTATTATTCACCAACACATCAGTATGACGAAATCAGATTTGTATTGCGGTTGTGTGACAAAAAGTTGCATAGTTTGGTGTAATTTTACCATACTATTGTTCGGTCCGTGAGGACTCATCACGGGTTCCGTTTTGATAATCTGAACCGCTTAATGTGTAGAACTCGTCAAGTACTATATGTTTGTAAAAAAATGACATTGATCGGATATCGATAACTACATGATCAAATCAGTTTTGTATAAAAAAATAAAGATATTATAATTAACGGTTGGAAAAAAACAAATCTGACCAGATAGCTATCGATATCTGATTGACGTAATTTTTTACAAGCATATAGTACTCGACGAGTTCTACACAACGGTTCAGATTATTAAAACGGGACCTGTGATGGCTCCCACAAGCCGAATAGCACCGTCCAGTGCAATGCCCAAAAAGTAGACAATTACTTCTTACTATCTATTCCACTTTGCAAACATGACAGCCATACAAGTCAACCTTTAATCTTCTCCTACACTCTAACTACACACTAATTTATACAATATTTTAATATACATTTTTTCATAAAAAGTCAAAAAGTTAACTCAAATAATCATATTTTTTTCTCAATTTTTTAGTCTAAAAAGTCAAAAAGTGTACTTATTTAGGACACTTAAACAACCTCTAAATTATAGAGATGAATAATTTTAGGGGAATTCTATATTATACACCTTATTTTAAATGTGTACTATATGTCAAATTATGACATTATACTTTTTGATTATGATTTATTGTGGTGTAAATTATGATTTATTGTGATTATTATTTTTGTTATGATCGAAAATGTATACAATATTTGGTTATAACTCATTATATTTTTTTAGTTATGAATGAAAGCAATTCAATTATGGCATTTGTGATAATCAATATCATACATGTCATAACTTACATACGATATGTAATCTTTTTGAAGGTGTGTATTCCAGAATGATCCATAATTTTATTGGTTGCGTTTGGTAGAGTTTTAAAATTATGATTTGATAATAGAATTGTATTTTGAGTTTGTGAGTTTTGGAATTATGATCTGAGTGTGAAAAATTTGTTTAGTTATGAGTTTTAAGAAGAGTTTTGAATTGAGTGACGTGACATATAATATTTAATTTAAAAATTTACAACTCATAACAAAACACACAATCCAAAATTCTATTCAAAACTCATAAAAAGTTTTTAAAAAATTCTCAAAATATTTTTTATGTAAAATATAAAAATAACAGGTGTCAAAAAAAAATATGAATACTGTTCTAGTCAACTGGTTGGACGTCCGGGGGACGTCCAGGAAGATGACTATGTAGACGTGTTTTGAAAAATGAGTATAAAATTAATTTTTAAAAATTGTAAACAAATAGAGCACTCAAATCATGTTATAGAATCATATTTGAAAAGTTCTATCAAACACAGTTATTTTTATTATAAACACATTCCTCACTTGTGCTCGAGAACAAATATGTGAGATTATTTTAATTATTAAATAGACAGTTGAAGTGGTTTATGAAATTTCAGTAAAAAAATCATTTTGTATACAAGTTTAGCCATTTAACATAAAATATAGTCATTTTGGGCACCAAGAAAAATTCAGCTAGTTATTGAAATTATTTCTAACATGAATTATAATCAGTGGTTGTTTGTTTTCCTTCTCTCTGTTGTTGTTGTTGTTGTTGTGTTTTTTTTATTTTTTTATATTTATTATTTTTTTTTTTAAGAAGAACTTCATTTCATGATGGTCCATCTTGATCATTTGACTTAGCTGCACAATATCCTAACCACCATTTTAATTTGGACTCCCTGTGGAGTTTCCACATCAAATGGTCATTTTCGAACTTACAAGTCTACTCAAATTTGCATTTCACCACATCTTCTAATGGTCATTTCCGAACTTACAAGTCTATTCAAATTTGCATTTCACCACATCTTCTAATTAAGTATATATTTGGTGCAAAGTTGAAATATAATGATAGAGAAAGATGTGGCAAAAAGCCCTTGAAGATAGGGCACATCAAGCACTATAGTCCTTTTCACGCGTGCATTTTCATCTAAAAGTAGACAATAGCCAACTCAATTTTACTAAAAAATAAGCTTTATAATTGAAACCAATTGTTCTAAACGTATAAAAAAATTTATAAAACAAGACACAAAGATAAGGCACATCAAGCGGTATAGTCATTTTCGTGCGTGCATTTTCATCTAAAAGTAGACAATAACCAACTCAATTTTACTTAAAAAAAAGCTTTATAATTGAAATCAATCAATCGAAACGTATAAAACAAATTATAAAATAAGACACAAATGTGAGACCCACCAGTGTTCTATGTTTCATTTTGGAAATAGTTTTTGCGCAGTGCTGACAAATGTGACGAGGCTCAACCCCAGTTTACTATGTTTTATAGTTCGTTAGGTTTAGAATTATGGGATGATTTGATGTGCTTATGCTTTGCTTGTCAATCTTTCAAAGCAAATATTTTTTTATTTATTTTTCAATAACCAATTATGTACACAGTGTTTCTCAGTGAGCATAAAAATAATACTACAGTTATTGTGAAAAAGAAAAAATTATTGATTAAAGAAAATATTAAAAAATTGATTTTTTTTTGTTACTCTCCAAAAATATATATATATATATATATATTCTAGACACGAATGTGAAAATATTCCACAAAGTGGGCCTTAAGTTCGAGCATTTGAGAAATAGGATGAATTATTAGCGCACTGCGGGGCCTGGACTCCAGTTGAAAGTTATGTCCAACATAGAAAGGCGTTTTTTTTTTTTTCTTTTGTTTTGGTAAAAAAATAAAAAAAAATTTAAAAAAAACAAATTCCAAATTAAAAAGTAAAAAAAGTCTAGGAATCTAAAATTTATTCTCGGATTTATACAAAGAATTAAAATGTGTAGTGGAGACTGACAATGTATATTGTAGAATCCATATGTAGAATGAATCTGAATTATATATTAATATTTTTAAGATAATTTTTTTGAGTAAAATTTCTAAATTTATAATATTACTGAAATGAATTTATTTTGTGGATGAGATGGCTCGCGAATGGCCTCCTTTGTTTGAATTCTACCATGTCATTTCTATCAATAGATAATTATTGAGTATCATGAAAGCATCATGTGGCATTGTTTTAATAATAGTCCAATTTAATTGTGTAACAAAAAATTTTATAGGTAAAACATTGTTACTCATCTTTGTTAATAGTTGAGAGATAAAAAATGATTCATTTTGTATAATTAATTTGAGGTTTTTCATTTACCGGGAGCACCACCACCTATTCCTAAAATTTAATAATAAATGCAAATTGTCTCCGGTTCACAATGTAGACTGATAGTGCAATTTGGTCCATTAGGCCCACCATGGGTTCTTTGATGTAGGGCGGGGCATAGGGTTATCCGACCCGCACAACCTGTCCTACCTGTATGCGTATGGGCGGTTTCGCAAATACAATAGGGTAGGATGTAGTTTGGAATATTTCTAATTTTCGGGTTGCGGGTTTGAACCGCACCCGACCAACCCGCCCGCATAACTCCTTTTTTTTTTTCTTTTTTTTTTCGATCTGGACCGTTCACTTCACTTCATCTATACCCAAACAAAACAAACAAAAACCCTAAATTGTCCCTGCTCATTGCATTATCCTTTTTTACAGTTTGTTGTGCAAGAAATTTCTTTTGCCAAAACCATCATGCCATGATGGTAATCATATGCAATGGGGCAGTATGGGTTTCAGGTTCAATTTTACATCTCTGAACAATGTTTACAAGTTCATGCAAATTGAAAAATTGTTTCAAACCTTGCAAGGTTTTGTGGTTGAGTTAATTGTTTATTTTATTTTTATCGGTGCTGAAGGCACTGTAAATGAGGGAAAGGGAAAAAAGCTTTCCAATGTGATCACCTAGTTTGTTTCTATTAATCACTCTTAGTGGACAAGAATGTGTTTGAAATTTGGATGTTAAAAAATAAATGATGTTTTTCCAGATTGTTTGAGTGAAAATTTGGTCAAGTATGCTTAACTTTTTTAATGCTATGCAGTTGCATCACAATGACTTGTTATAATCATGTGCTCCCCATCCTGCAAAGAGAAAAAAGAAAAGGCCTCGCGAAAAAAAAAATTCAAAAATTAATTTTTAAAGGAAAAAATCCAAACCGCAAACCGCCCGCAACCGCTCTACATCCGCAAACCCTATCCGCATAAACCGTAAACCGCACTGCGGATAGTTGCAGTTTGAATTTTTTCCAAACCGCAGAGGTGCAGGCGGGTCAAAACCGAACCGCAAACCGCACAAAACCGATCCGTGAGCACCCGGTATTGAGGGAAGGAACTGCATTAGAAGCCCAGGAATCAATTGAGAAGGGCTTGAAGTAAGCACTGCCACTTCCCACACTGTCCCCTCTTAGGTTTTTTTTTGTTTTTTTTGGATCAGGCTGTCCCCTCTTAGGTTTAGTGCTAACTTTGACACTTTGATTGAAGAGACTTGAGAAGAGCTAAGATTGTCTGTGTCCCAAACATACATTGAATTTTCCATAGATGGGAAAGAGAGAAGAGGGGGATGTCTAATCAATGAATAACGCAAGGATGAATTGGAATTCAACATCGGTGTTAATGTGAAGATCTGAGAATTTAACGTTGTTAAACTCCTCTCCAATGTAATCTCATAACAAGAGGCACAAATGCGAGGCAATTTCAAGAACAACAATGCTATATAAACAGAAAAAGCGAACACAAAATTTATTCAATTTGATGTGATTGAGTCGTAGGCCATGATGCATTATGTAAATATAATGTTTTCACATTACAATTTTATTGCAGACATGGTGTTCCCATTGCCCTACATATGTCTCTCATCCTTATAATTATCAATAACTTAACATGGTTTAGTTGTTGTACTGACTTTATTTTATATTGAAACATAATGACACAGAAATCCCCAACCTTCCTTCTGTTTTGTTGTGTTTGTTTAACAATGTGACTTGAGTGTTGAGAAAATTAGTGTTCTTTTTCCCCCCAAATTCAACCTGATTTTCAAGTTTGAATTAATCCAGTTCTTGATAGTATTAAAAGGCAAGTTGGTCAATAATTTATCGATGGAATGACATTCTTAATTGGTTTGGTTAGGCAGGTGAATGAATGATTCTTTGTCTTTTGACACATCTGCTATTCAATACTTTTCTGTGGCTCATTTACACATTAATCCTTACCAAACAATCCATTTAATAGACCTAGTTTGGACTTCTAAACCAGGGCCGGCCCTGCGTGAGAGGCCTAAGGCGAACTATAAAAATAGGGTCCCTCTAATATATATTTTTTTTAATAAAAAATTTATATATAAAATGATAAGTATCAACAAATTTTTTATTTAACTTTACTTATACATTTAATCATTAAAATTATAAACTAAAATTTACTTTCATATATTAAGATAAGAATAAATCAGTACAATAACTTAAAAACATTAAAAACTGGTTATCTCATAGGAAACATGCCTATAATCATATTTCAATTCACAAATCACAATCCACTGATTACCTCATATTTGATAGCAAAGAAATTATAAAAAAAATAATTTAATGAAACAAAGTTAGGGCAAAAAAATTAGGAAAAAAATTATTCAATTAAAACTGATAAAGACCTAGGTAAAAAAATTAGAAAAAATTATTTATTCCACTAAAACTGATAGATAAAAAGGTAAAAAAAAAAAAGTTATGGCAAATTTATTATTTCACTAACTGATAAAGAAAGAAGGTAGAAAAAAAAATTAGGGCAATTTTATTTAATCAAATTTGATAGTGAGAGAGAGAGGACTTACTATGAGAGAGAAAGAGTGTATGTGAGTGTGAGAGAGAGAGAGAGAGTCACCGACTCGCCATTGCTCAGTGCTCTCTGCCTGCTTTATCCTTGATATGCTTGAAAAATGCTTCCTTCATCACTTGGTAAGAGAGAGAGATTGAGAATACTAAGTAGATGTATCGTGTATGTATCGTTCTTTTTGGGCCCCAAATACTTTTTTATATGTTTTAATTTTAATAAATATGGGTTTAATAGAATATTTTGGGACCTTTTAAATTGACCCCCAAAAAAAAAAAAAAAAAAAAAATTGGACCGATAATACTTTACTAAATTTTGGAAACCTATTTTGGACCAATGGTTTGGGGCATAAGGCACAGGCCGCAGTGGCCTTAGGCCAGGGGCGGTCTTGTTCTAAATCAAATTAAACTTTGTGTCCCAAGGTCGGTTACATAAATCTTTTTTTTGGCATTCAGCTCCAAATCCTGAACAAATTATACCTCAATTTTCTGGAAGACTGGAGCTTGAAGGGGCTCAAGTTTACAGAACATGTTGACCAGATTACCATTTCTTTTCATGTGGAAACTTATATCGTGAACAAGCTCGAGCTCGGCTTTGTAAAAACTCGTTCGAACTCAGTTTGTTAATTTTTTTTTGCCGTTCGACCTCGAGCTCAAGCTCGTTAACTTTTTAATAAACAAGTCCAAACATTCTAAAGCTCGGCTCGTAAGCTCGGCTCGTTAGCTGGCTCATTTAATATTTATTATTTATATATTAAATAATATAAAATTATGTATAAAAAATAAGAGAAATATGCTATTTATATGTTTAAAAAATAAAAATGTAAATAATACTTAACTATAGATAGTACATTTATGTAATAGTAGTAGTAGATATTATTATTTTAGTAAAATATGGATTTTTTTTTAGTATGTTTATATATATTGTATATATAATTGTATAATCAAAGTTTTAATTGTAGCTTTAGTCTTACATGTAAGTATGAATTTATAAATTTTTTGGTTCGTTAAGGTTCGTGAACAAGCTCGAACTCGAGTCGAGCCTAAGCCAACTCAGCTCGAGCTCGGTTTGTTAAATTTTTATTCAGCTCGAACTCGTTAAAATCTTAATAAACAAGTCCAAACACACTAAAGCTCGGCTCAGCTCGACTCGTTTGCGGCCCTAATGTCACGTTGGTTCATTAGCTTACCTTTAAAAAAAAAAAAATACCCCGAGCTTTCTATTGTGAGTGTGTCTCGAATTCAATCTGAATTATGCTTATTACCCGTTCACTGGCCGATTAATAGGTCCCCGTCTATTTTAAACAGCTTACAACTTATGAATCCATGTATATACTGGGTTATTTCAAAGTTTAAAGTTGTGATGATATTTTGAGAGCTTCTGTTCAACATGGTTGTTGAGAGAACAGGCTCACTGTAATAATGAAAGTCCTTTGCCGGTGGATATACACTTATATGCTTGTATGTTTGTTCTATTTTAACTTTTCTCATCTTCACCTCTTGCAACCTAAACCTTGCCCTGCCCACCTCCTGTGATAGGGCTGCCTAAAAACTGACCTCCATGGATAAAAGCTTGTTCATTGAAACAGTGTACAAGTTGCAAAAACAGATTCATGTATAAAATAGTAGTAGTACAACAGAGAATTACAGACTTTTGCTTACATCAAACCTATAGAATAACAAGCATTCTCATACATATGTAACTTAATAGACCACACACCACACACATTCAAAAGGTGAAAATACTAATGGTTTGATGCTAACAATGTCTGTGATTGCTTCTCGTACCGAAACCCTTTAGACATAGAATCATCTGCGGACCAAACAAAGATACCATGAAGCTGTTTCTGGCTTCTGAGCCTCCCACAAGCAGTGAAGAACCCATTTTCCGGAGACAACCCGCCGCTTCCATCGGTGCTGAAACTAGCCAAAACCTTACCTCCATTGTAATTCGAGCTCTGAGTCTGAAAATAATTCATAAATTGAGAAACAGTGGTCCCCTGATCGTAAGCATAGAATTGGAAATTCACATAGTCTATGACATGTCCGTAGCTCTTCCACAGAGCCAAGTAATGGCTCTGAACCTGATCATCATCAAACGGAGCAATCGAAGCGAAAGAGATTACACCATTTTGCTTCAGGGTTGTGATAAGCTTTCCAATGCACTCCGCAAAGGTCTCAGGATCGGATTTGAAGTGCTCGTAATCGATGTCAATCCCATCAAGGCCATACTGTTCGATGATATGCGTGAGAGAAGAAACAGCATTTGAAACCCATGAATCGACCGAGGAAGGGTTGAAGTAAGCAGAGCCACTTCCCACACTGTCGCCTCCTAAGCTCAGTGCCACTTTAACATTGGAATGTTGAGATTTGATGGATGAGACTTGAGATGGGCTGAGATTGTCCGCATCCCAAAAAACGTTGAATTGACCGTTGGTGGGAGACGAGGAAGAGGAGGTGGTGTAGTCGATGGCAAAGGCGAGGATGAAGTGGAATTCGACATTGGAGTTAATGGGTACGTCGGAGAATTTAATGTTGTTGAACTCCGCACCTATGTATTCGCGGAAGAGGTTGGAGTTGGCTGCTTGGGTTGAGGGGAGGAGGATGAGGAGGAGGGTGATGAGAAGTTTTGAGAGCTCCATTGTTGTTCAAAGAGTAGGTCGTTGTAGTGTGTGAAGATGTGTTTGGTTTGGGCATGTAATGGCGTAGGAAAAGAAGCATTTATATAGTAGTAGTAGTAGTAGTAGTAGTAGTATGATCATTTGAATGAAGATGTGGGCATGTAATTGAGGACATGACAATCAAGGAATGAGTGTTTGTGTGCCGTTGGGGTTGATTTGCCTCTTTGCATTGCCATGTCGAAAGCTGTTTTGTTTTTTCTCTGCTTCAAATTTGATCAATATTTTGTATAAATAAAATTGCAAAATATTACGGAATTCAAAAAATATTATTCAAAAAATTGTCAAAAATAAAGTGGGTGGACTAAATTATATTTATTCTGTTAAGTTCGAATTTATACTATCTTATTTTTAGATAAATTTTTGAACTATTTTTTCAAACTTCTTAATTTTTTTCCAAATAAATTTGACATTGGCTCCGATGCAATGGAGTTAGTTATTTATAGACATGTTCGAAAATTTATTTTATGAGGGAAAAAAAAAAAAAAAACTAAAGAACCATAAAAAGTAATACGGAATGTGTCCAAAAATAAAATGTATAATATGTATTTAAATTTTGTTTGGTGCTAGGTACATGGAATGAATCTGGTCTACTAACATAATTTTTTGATAACCTTTTTGAATTCATTTCTAACAGAAAAATTGATGTTATATGGGAGGGGAATCAACCTATAAGTAACAAGACAACAAAAAAATCCGAATATTTATTTGTATAATGTTGTGTCATGTTGTTCTGCCCACGGACTTGTTTATACAGCGATAAGATGAATGAACATATTTTTATTTGTCCCTTTTTAATTTTATTATTATTTTAAAACCCTATGAATCAGAGTTTACTTTGATGGAATTCTCAGTAATTAGACTCGGATTTTTTTTTTTTTTTGGGTTGCAATTAAACTCAGATATTTGGTAATGAAAAAAGAAAGGTAAATTAGAAATACACTTTTCAAGATTTGTTTAACATACGAATTATCCCATATGATTATGAAAATTACATCATGTCCATTCAAATTTCTAATCGCATAAAAAATAATAAATCACCAAATCAATTAATAATTTTTAATGATTAGAAATATATTTCAATTAATAATTCAAATAATTTTATTGTTGTATAAGAGAGTAATTAGGAAATTTATTTTTTTTCATTAATTATGTTAAATAAAAAATTCTAATAAATGGGTATTTGTAATTTTCAAAACTATAAGGTAATTTATATTTTAGTAAATTTCAAGATATTTATTTGTAATTTATCCATATATATATATATAAGGTTGTAAAATTATATAATGCTATATCGAATTGAGGAAAAAAATGGGCCAAAATTTGAACAACCAGTTTACTACAAAAAATAGCAATAATACAACAAACTCAAAAATTTTATTTAGAAATTACTCAAAAATATCAATATATAACAATACACATTTTCATTCTTGTCACAATACTTTAAATTTGGATCCTAGATTGGTAATCAAAAAATAATTTTGGATTGAACACCAAATGAGTGGTCCTCTCTCATGTTTTTGCAGTTTTCCAGGTAGTGTAATATAGTGGACAAATGAGTCATCCTCTCAAAGAATGTTATTTCTTTATTTATATATTTGGTTAAGGTACGAACTGGCGTTTGCGTCAATTTAAGCAAAAAAGCTTTTTCCAAGTTAGCATGGTCTGGTGAGACGTACGTGATCATTAATTTTACGTTATTTCGAAATGGACCCCTTAGAATGTCTGTATCTCAAACAACAAAATGGTGGGGAAAAAAAAAAGGTAAACTACCAATAGGTCTTAATAATTGGACTTAATTTCTATCAAGTCCTATTGAAAATAAATCTTAATAAAATTGTCATTAAAAATAATTTTTTTGTGACAATTTTTTATATATGTCGCTAAAAATTGATAATTAATGACTTTTTTTATCATGATTATTATAAATTGTCTTTAAAACTTACAATTAGTGACATTTTTTCATGACAAATTTTTTTCATAGGACCTATTAGACAATAAATTCACTTACTAATATTCACTTATTAGTAATATTTTTTTATTTAATTTTGTTAACATAAAGAAAATATTTTAAATAAAAAAATTATAAAAATATTATTAGAGTGAAATGTCAATGACATTTTAAAAATTATAAGAACAATAATAGTTGTTTTAATTGAAAATGAAGAAATTACTATAAACCATATTATCTATGAAATTTTTTGACTATAACTGTGATCTCATTATTATTGACATATAACTATAAGTAATATAATTATAAAGATATGAAATTTATTAGATTTATGTGTTTATGTACTATCAGTTAGTGATATCACCCATATCAATGATGAACCATTATATTGAAATTTTAATCAAATTTCGTATAATTTTTTTTATCATTATATAATTTATTTTAAGACTTATATCTATATATTTTTTTGTATTATTTATGATACATTAATTACAAATAGCATTATTTTTTTAATGTTTCTCAAAATCAATAATAAAAACTTGCATGAAATATTTTTGTAAAAAATTTCGATATTGTAATTAATAAGTGTCCATTCTAATTTAATTTCTAGCTCTGTCACTGATCATCATCTTCTTTTTGTTTTTTTTTTTTCCTTTTCTTTTCTTTTCTTTTCTTTTTTTTTTTTCCTAATAAAAGAAATCTATGAAGTATGTCTCATGCATGACGCGTTTTATTTTTTTTTTATTTTTTTAGCAATGTCAGGGACTTAAAAAAAAAAAATACAAAGTATTCAACTTAATGCTCATACGGATGTGGGATAGACACTTACGCGAGTATTGTGTGAATTTTTTGAAATTTTTTTTGGGTCTAGCATTTGCTCTGTTTGGTTTGGTTTTCAATTTTTTTTTAAAAAGTTTAAAATTTAATATGGTAAAAAAAATATAAAAAACACTTACTATAGTTTTATCTTTTGGGAGGACATAAAGAAATTAATTTTGCTAAATTAATTTCTATTTTAAAAAAAAAATCAAAAAATTAAACTAAACAAGACGTTTGTTTTTAAGTTTTTTCTTTTTGGATAGCCTGATTGTGGTTTATGTCATGTTGTACAAATATAGAGGGATGGATACATTTAACATAAAACAGGAACCAAGCCTTTGTTTTTTGGGCCGAAAGCACCATGGGTTATTGAGCCGAAGGCATCATATATTATTGGGCTTGTTTTTAGGATGATTGTTTTTGTCAATTCCACTCCACAGTGACCAATTACCAAAAGAAAAATGTCTAGGACCAGATTAATCCACAAATTCTGAGTGAATGATTGTGCAGTGGAAATTAATTTGTGTAATATGAGATTTATATAGAGTTTATGTATAGAATAAATCTGAATCTGGGTTGGTAAAAGTAAGTTTGTAGCATTATTGTTACCAAAAACCACATAGACATACAATGGGGTCTTTTGTTGAGGAGGAAAACTGTAAATAATATTGTACGAGCACGAAATAATGTTCTCGTACAATCCTGTTGATCAAGTCTGTGCTCCTTCAAACGTCGTCGCTTTATTCCCTGAAAACACAAACATGAGCTAGCTGGCGGGTGTGTGCCGGATACCTCTTCGATGCCTAAGTCAGCAAAATAGACAAATAGACAAAAGCTCTGTATACTCAAGAATCAAAGTTGTGATACCTGTACGTAGGTCCTATTATGAGTTTTTATAGATTCTGTGTGGCACAAATCCTAGTAGGATTCCAACTCTCCCTATGAGAGTCCTCCTAGGAATCACACACTTTACTCACTACCAATCAAGTGAGATGGTTTGCACAATCCTAGTAGGACTCTATTTCCCTTAACATAGCCCTCCTAGGAGTCTCATCACTGCAAGTCAAGTGAAATGACTACCATGGTTGAATAACAGTATGACCGTGCTAACACTAGCCATTTGACATACTCAATCTGGTGCTTTCAAATGCAACGCCTAACTTGATCCTTGTATATCAGTTTTGGCTATTTAAATCGAGCTAACTACAGTAGTCTTTGACCAAGCTAACAAGGGTGAGGACCATAGTTCGGCCCGAACTTTACCTAGTCCTAGCTCGTTTAGCTTTAAAACCAAGCTACACCAGCTCTTACCCTGGCCCAACGTGCAGCCCATCTTCTAAAGAAGGCCCTTCCTTAGCTCGGTTCAATTTATTAATAAATTACCCTCTCAATTGCCCCTTAATCCCATCTGCATTGCATGATTTGGAATTACATGATACCAACCGAGCTAAATTGTTACCGGGCTACCGATTTGTCCGGTCAAAAAACGTCTTTTTAGTCATGCTGCACATCTAAATCCCTTTCTATTCTCTTGGACACGTGGCTGGCTCCCATTGGTCAAGTATAGTACACTGCCTTTCAGATTTCTTTGAAAATTTTGAACAGTCCCGCCCATTTTGTGCATTTTATACAAAAGAACCCTCATTTGGAAAAGCACTCCCACTGTTCATCTTCGTTCCTTTCTCCTCTGAGAACCTGTGCATTCGAAGCTCCATACTCACGCCTTCATCTTCGTTGGCTACTGTTTCTTCATAACTTCACACTCGTAAGTTCACTAATACCTCTTCATACTGTTCTTTTTTACTTATTTCTTCATTTTTGATATTCCACATACATGTGTTTATATACATTAGATATCCACCAGAATACTGAGCAAATGATATAAACCCCAAACCTTAGGCTTGAGCTCAAGAACACATCGTCTGGATTCAGAAATCATGAAGTTGAATCCAGAATCATACTGTAATGGAGCTAAATACCCGTTTAGGCAACTTTAGGCTTAAACACAACCGAACTGAAAGCTCAGTCATAACTATGTATACCCATTTTCAATTGGGCTAGCGGCCTTAGATTGGCCATTCTTTACGATCGAACCGAAAAAGTGGACATAACCTGTACTCTAACCTTTAACCGAGCCAGAGGCCTTGTGTTGGCCTTTCTAAACTACCAAACTAAGAACTCCCCGTCATTTAGATGAACCGAGCTAAGCCCTCACAATTCTTCTGTAAATTGACTTTTTACCTAATCCAGTCCAGTTGTCTGGGCATAACACTTCTTATTTCCACTTTGCAGACTTGACTATGTAGCGATCCTAATTTTCTTAAGTCATTTATTTATTATTATGATTATTATTATCTTATTTTATTTTTGGTTTTATTAATTGTGTGGTCACATGAAAATTTAATATGGTATTTAATGAATTTAATGTGGTAATTAATAAATTTAATGTATTATTCAATGAATTCACATATATTTATATATATTTATATTTGTTATAAAAAAAAAGAGATATTATATATATATTTATATATATTTAATCTCATATTTATATATTACAATTATATGTAGGATATAGTATATATATTATAATAGTCAAATTAGATTAGGATGAGAAATTAGGTTATATTATATATATATTATATTAGTAGCCAATGTAGGTTTGAATCTCTTTTGTGAAAAGTTTTCCATCAGCCGTAGGTGAGAAAAGTGAGAGAGAGCCGAGAGAGAGAGAGAGAGAGTAATCAAAAAAAAAAAAAAAAAAAAGAGAGAGTGCTCACTGTGTGAGTGTGTGGCGTGGAAAGATAGAAGGAAAAAGGAAAATGAAGAAAAAAGATAGGTTTTGAGTTTTACTTTGGTGGTTCAATTAATTCTCTTGATCTTGTTTTAATCTTTAAAAATAATTGTGAGTACAAACCCTATTTTCTTTGATTATGTTTGATTCGTTAATTTATTTATTTATTTATGTTATTAGGTTGATGTGATTTGATATTTTTGTATGTGGATGTAGAGGATGAATTAACTTAATTATTTTGATTAGTGTCTATGAGATGTTTAGGGTTTTTAGATGAGTGATTAATTTTATTTAATTTGAATAGTGGAACGTGTAAAATTTAGGGTTCTCAGATGATTGATTTATTTTAATTAATTTGATTAGTGATATATATAAAGTTTAGGGTGTTTAAATGATTATTGATTTTCTTACCTTTTTTTATGATTGATTAATCTAATTATTTTGATTAGTGTATATGCGATATTTAGAGTTCTTAGATGATTGATTTATTTTAATTAATTTGATTAGTGGTACGTGCAAGGTTTAGGGTTCTTAGAGGTTTGATTAATCTTAATTAATTTGATTAGTAATATGTGCAAGGTTTAGGATTCTTAGATGATTAATTTATTTTAATTAATTTGACTAGTGGTACGTGCAATGTTTAGGGTTCTTAGAGGTTTGATTAATCTTAATTAATTTGATTAGTGATATGTTCAAGGTTTAGGATTCTTAGATGATTAATTTATTTTAATTAATTTGATTAGTGGTATGTGCGATGTTTAGAGTTCTTAGAGGTTTGATTAATTTTAATTAATTTGACTAGTGGTACGTGCAAGGTTTAGGGTTCTTAGATGAGTAATTAATTTTAATAAATTTGATTAGTGGTACGTGTAAGGTTTAATATTTTTAGATAATTAATTGATCGTAATTATTTTAATTAGTTGGGTATGTAAGGTTTGGAATTTTTTTTAAATGATTGATTAATTTTAAATATGTTGATTAGACGGATATGTAAGGTTTAGGATTTTTAGATGATTAATTGATTGTAGTAATTTTAATTAGTTGGGTATGTAAGGTTTAGGATTTTTAGATGATTGATTAATTTTAATTATGTTGATTAGATGTATAGGTAAGGTTTAAGATTTTTAGATAATTAATTGATCGTAATTATTTTGATTAGTTGGGTATGTAAGGTTTAGAATTTTTAGATGATTTACTAAATTTTAAATTATTTTGATTAGATGTGTATGTAAGGTTTAGAGTTTTTGGATGATTGTTTGATTTTAATTATTTGAATTAGTTGAGTATGTAAGGTTTGGGTTTTATTTTGGGTGACTTTATTAATTCGTTGAGTGATTCTTTGATCTTCAAAAATAATTTTAAGTACAAAACCCACTTCCCTTGATTTATGTTTAATTCGTTGTATTTATCTTTATTTGTTTGATGTTAGTTTGATTTTGTTTTTACATAAAGATGATAGATTAATTTTAATTATTTTGATTAGTTGTGGATATAAGATTTAGGGTTATAGATGATAGATTGATTTTAATTATTTTGACTAGTAGTGTATGTAAAATTTAGGGTTCTTAGAGAAGTGATGATTTTAATTACTTTGATTAGTTGTGTAGGTAAAGTTTAGGGTTTTTAGATGATTAATTAATTTTAATTATTTTTATTAGTTGTGTATGTAAGATTTAGGATTTTTAGATGATTAATTGATTTTAATTATTTTGATTAGTTGTATATGTAAAGTTTAGGATTTTTGGATGATTGATTGATTTCAATTATTTTAATTAGTTGTGTATGCAAGATTTATTATTATTTTTTTTTATGTATTTATTTTATGGATTTAATCACCCTCATAATTATATGAAATTGGAATAAACTTAGAATCCATAGATATTGGTTGGAGGATGGATTGGTTTGTTGTTGGTATTTATTTATTTGATGTTGGTTTGATTTTATATTTGCATGTAGATGATGGATTGATTTCATTATTTGGTTAGATGTTTATGTAATGTTTATGGTTTTTATAATGATTTGTTTTATGATTATAATCACACTCCCGAATATATGAAACTAAAATTAATTAAAACCTGTAAATAAATTCCTTGTACTCCACCATGACTCCATGGATTGTTATTTTTTTTGAGTGATGGTGAGAAAGAGTGTATAAAAAAAAGTGAAGATTATGAGAGTTGTTTGATGCCTTATGCCCGGCATTGTTATATTTGTCTCATGATGTCGATGAGATGTTTATATATATTGTTGCCTCGTTCTCATGAGTAGACGAGTGCTTTGATTTGCGCGCGTACGTATATGCTAACCATCCGGGGAGTGTGAGTCAAACTCGGGACGATATCCCCGTGCAAGTTTGGCTTCGGAGTGGGTTAGGTATACGGGAGGCAGATGGGATATATGTGTAGGCGAAGGAGGGCCAAGTGGTGGAGTCAAGGTACAAAGAATTAATTATGAACTTGTATGATAGTTCGAATTGTCTTAATTGAGTTAAGGTACAAAGAAGTAATTATGAACTTAATGTATAGTTCGAATTATATTGATGGAGTTAAGGTACAAAAATTGAATTATGAGTTTATTGATTTGTACATGTTGAAAAATAGTAATCGGCCTCAATAAATTATGAAATTTGAGTAGAGGCATGCATACGTGATTTTGGACAGCTTTTGTGTTGTAGCTTCTTATTAAAAAGATCGATTAGAATTTATAATCGGATGACCTTGGTTATTGTCGGTTTGATTCAGTTTGGTAATGCAGATTTTATAGGCTGTTTTAACCCACGAAACGAGCTCATTTTTATTGGTTTCGCGTAAACTGAAGTAAAACATTATTCTGCACATTTTTCATGTTTTGAACTTTTTCGAAAAAGATCATCTTATGGCAGTTTTTGTTCATTTTCAGTTTCAGATTTTTCGATTGAATTCCGTCTAGAATTTTAGATCAAGTTTTCCTCTTAACCTGTTCAGTTTCTGTCAAATTCGTCCGCGTTGTCTTTTATAAAATTTGATTCTGTACAACTTTTGTTCTTTAAGTTTTCGTCCATTCGAATTATTTAAGCATGAAACGATACATTTTTATATTTCTTCAGCAAGTTACTTATGATTAATTTATACTAACATTATTTTCTTTTGCAGGATGGTGGGTCTTACTAACTTTTTATGCAGGGCTGACCCACCATATTTCTATTTCTATTTCTATTTTTGTTTATTTTATAATCAATTTATATTTCGTTGTGTACGGACAAGAAACTAAATGCCAACGTATCTCGAGAAACTACCCATTCGTCTTGGTGCGGTTGGAACTACTTGTCTTGTCTAGTAATAAGAATTTAATATATTTTTGTTTGTGTCTGGTGGACACGTGGGTGTTGATTCTTGTACTCATACCAAGATACCAATATCTTGACCCGTTTGTCTCTTGGCAACCTTAAAGTGCGTTCGCATTTGAGCCTTGGTGAGCTTCCTTTGCAGGAGTAGTAGCGGCTTTGGTGGAGACAAGAAATAACTATGATCGTAGGACATGTCGATTGGACTTCTTTTGTTTCTTCTTGTTTATAGTTGTTAGTAGTTTATGTATTTTTATTTTCTTTTATGATCTTAGTATTTTGAAAATTTAGCATGGGTTGTAACCTTACATTATTTAAGTTGTTTTGTAGTATTTATTGTTACTTTAATGTTGGAGGTTCTGGTTAGTTATAGAATTATGGTGAATGGTTTAGTTTGTGTTTAGTTTTTTTTTGTTTCACTCCTAGGATTTGGATGATGGAATATTGATTGGGGTTTAATCCTAAGTTAATATTTAATTGTCCAAATTTTGGGGCGTGACAGTTTGGTATCAGAGCACTAGGTTACCCTAGACTAGTGAGAGTTTAGGTGATCCTCGGATTGTGGAAATATGGGTTAGCTGGTTTAGTTTGGTGAGGAGTTTATTCTAAATTTTTTTAACGAATTCTTATTGTGTGTTTAACTTGAAGGTGATGGTTGGAAGATATCTTTAATCTTTTTCACGAACCTATTAGAGTACTTTTTGATACCGATACCTCTCATCCTTTCATATCTAGGCAGTTTGTAGAAAGAGAACATATTGTTACTACCTCCTTGTCTAGACCTATTCGTGTTGAGACCCCTTTAGGAGGGGCAGTTACTCTTTATGAAACGTGTAAAAATTTTGAGATTGACTTTGCGGGTAGAGTCTTGTTTGCGGACCTAATAGTGTTAGGGTTTGAGGGGTTTGTAGTTATTCTGGGTATGGATTGGCTGCGGAAGCATTTTGTGAATCTAGATTGTGCTGGAAAGACGGTGAATGTAGATATTCCCAGTATGCCACGACTTACTCACACTTATAGCGATGGAAGAGAGTCAGTGATGACGAGTTTTCTATGCTCGGTTGAAATCCCTAAGTAGGATATTAGTGAGGTAGATGTGGTACGTGAGTTTGAAGATGTATTTCAGTAGATATATAGACCTCCACCTCGATAAGTAGTAGAATTTCACATTGATTTAGTGTCAGGAACTGCACCCGGAGCTTTTTGTTAGTACTCTTTCCTATCGAATCTCGGGACGAGATTCTTTTGAGGTGTGTATATTGTAGCGATCCTAATTTTCTTAAGTCATTTATTTATTATTATGATTATTATTATCTTATTTTATTTTTGGTTTTATTAATTGTGTGGTCACATGAAAATTTAATATGGTATTTAATGAATTTAATGTGGTAATTAATAAATTTAATGTATTATTCAATGAATTCACATATATTTATATATATTTATATTTGTTATAAAAAAAAAGAGATATTATATATATATATATATATATATTTAATCTCATATTTATATATTACAATTATATGTAGGATATAGTATATATATTATAATAGTCAAATTAGATTAGGATGAGAAATTAGGTTATATTATATATATATTATATTAGTAGCCAATGTAGGTTTGAATCTCTTTTGTGAAAAGTTTTCCATCAGCCGTAGGTGAGAAAAGTGAGAGAGAGCCGAGAGAGAGAGAGAGAGAGTAATCAAAAAAAAAAAAAAAAAAAAAAGAGAGTGCTCACTGTGTGAGTGTGTGGCGTGGAAAGATAGAAGGAAAAAGGAAAATGAAGAAAAAAGATAGGTTTTGAGTTTTACTTTGGTGGTTCAATTAATTCTCTTGATCTTGTTTTAATCTTTAAAAATAATTGTGAGTACAAACCCTATTTTCTTTGATTATGTTTGATTCGTTAATTTATTTATTTATTTATGTTATTAGGTTGATGTGATTTGATATTTTTGTATGTGGATGTAGAGGATGAATTAACTTAATTATTTTGATTAGTGTCTATGAGATGTTTAGGGTTTTAGATGAGTGATTAATTTTATTTAATTTGAATAGTGGAACGTGTAAAATTTAGGGTTCTCGATGATTGATTTATTTTAATTAATTTGATTAGTGATATATATAAAGTTTAGGGTGTTTAAATGATTATTGATTTTCTTACCTTTTTTATGATTGATTAATCTAATTATTTTGATTAGTGTATATGATATTTAGAGTTCTTAGATGATTGATTTATTTTAATTAATTTGATTAGTGGTACGCAAGGTTTAGGGTTCTTAGAGGTTTGATTAATCTTAATTAATTTGATTAGTAATATGTGCAAGGTTTAGGATTCTTAGATGATTAATTTATTTTAATTAATTTGACTAGTGGTGCGATGCAATGTTTAGGGTTCTTAGAGGTTTGTATAATCTTAATGAATTAGATTAGTGATATGTTCAAGGTTTAGGATTCTTAGATGATTAATTTATTTTAATTTATTTGATTAGTGGTATGTGCGATGTTTAGAGTTCTTAGAGGTTTGATTAATTTTAATTAATTTGACTAGTGGTACGTGCAAGGTTTAGGGTTCTTAGATGAGTAATTAATTTTAATTAATTTGATTAGTGGTACGTGTAAGGTTTAATATTTTTAGATAATTAATTGATCGTAATTATTTTAATTAGTTGGGTATGTAAGGTTTGGAATTTTTTTTAAATGATTGATTAATTTTAAATATGTTGATTAGACGGATATGTAAGGTTTAGGATTTTTAGATGATTAATTGATTGTAGTAATTTTAATTAGTTGGGTATGTAAGGTTTAGGATTTTTAGATGATTGATTAATTTTAATTATGTTGATTAGATGTATAGGTAAGGTTTAAGATTTTTAGATAATTAATTGATCGTAATTATTTTGATTAGTTGGGTATGTAAGGTTTAGAATTTTTAGATGATTTACTAATTTTTAAATTATTTTGATTAGTAATGTATGTAAAGTTTGGAGTTTTTAGATGATTAATTGATTTTAATTATTTGAATTAGTTGAGTATGTAAGGTTTGGGTTTTATTTTGGGTGACTTTATTAATTGTTGAGTGATTCTTTGATCTTCAAAAATAATTTTAAGTACAAAACCCACTTCCCTTGATTTATGTTTATTTCGTTGTATTTATCTTTATTTGTTTGATGTTAGTTTGATTTTGTTTTTACATAAAGATGATAGATTAATTTTAATTATTTTGATTAGTTGTGGATATAAGATTTAGGGTTATAGATGATAGATTGATTTTAATTATTTTGACTAGTAGTGTATGTAAAATTTAGGTTCTTAGAGAAGTGATGATTTTAATTACTTTGATTAGTTGTGTAGGTAAAGTTTAGGGTTTTTAGATGATTAATTAATTTTAATTATTTTTATTAGTTGTGTATGTAAGATTTAGGATTTTTAGATGATTAATTGATTTTAATTATTTTGATTAGTTGTATATGTAAAGTTTAGGATTTTTGGATGATTGATTGATTTCAATTATTTTAATTAGTTGTGTATGCAAGATTTATTATTATTTTTTTTTATGTATTTATTTTATGGATTTAATCACCCTCATAATTATATGAAATTGGAATAAACTTAGAATCCATAGATATTGGTTGGAGGATGGATTGGTTTGTTGTTGGTATTTATTTATTTGATGTTGGTTTGATTTTATATTTGCATGTAGATGATGGATTGATTTCATTATTTGGTTAGATGTTTATGTAATGTTTATGGTTTTTATACGTATTTGTTTTATGATTATAATCACACTCCCGAATGTATGAAACTAAAATTAATTAGAACCCGTAAATAAATTCCTTGTACTCCACCATGACTCCATGGATTGTTATTTTATTTGAGTGATGGTGAGAAAGAGTGTATAAAAAAAAGGTGAGGATTATGAGAGTTGTTTGATGCCTTATGCCCGGCATTGTTATATTTGTCTCATGATGTCGATGAGATGTTTATATATATTGTTGCCTCGTTCTCATGAGTAGACGAGTGCTTTGATTTGCGCGCGTACGTATATGCTAACCATCCGGGGAGTGTGAGTCAAACTCGCGACGATATCCCCGTGCAAGTTTGGCTTCGGAGTGGGTTAGGTATACGGGAGGCACATGGGATATATGTGTAGGCCAGAAGGGGAGGGCCGAAGTGGTGGAGTCAAGGTACAAAGAATTAATTATGAACTTGTATGATAGTTCGAATTGTCTTAATTGAGTTAAGGTACAAAGAAGTAATTATGAACTTAATGTATAGTTCGAATTATATTGATGGAGTTAAGGTACAAAAATTGAATTATGAGTTTATTGATTTGTACATGTTGAAAAATAGTAATCGGCCTCAATAAATTATGAAATTTGAGTAGAGGCATGCATACGTGATTTTGGACAGCTTTTGTGTTGTAGCTTCTTATTAAAAAGATCGATTAGAATTTATAATCGGATGACCTTGGTTATTGTCGGTTTGATTCAGTTTGGTAATGCAGATTTTATAGGCTGTTTTAACCCACGAAACGAGCTCATTTTTATTGGTTTCGCGTAAACTGAAGTAAAACATTATTCTGCACATTTTTCATGTTTTGAACTTTTTCGAAAAAGATCATCTTATGGCAGTTTTTGTTCATTTTCAGTTTCAGATTTTTCGATTGAATTCCGTCTAGAATTTTAGATCAAGTTTTCCTCTTAACCTGTTCAGTTTCTGTCAAATTCGTCCGCGTTGTCTTTTATAAAATTTGATTCTGTACAACTTTTGTTCTTTAAGTTTTCGTCCATTCGAATTATTTAAGCATGAAACGATACATTTTTATATTTCTTCAGCAAGTTACTTATGATTAATTTATACTAACATTATTTTCTTTTGCAGGATGGTGGGTCTTACTAACTTTTTATGCAGGGCTGACCCACCATATTTCTATTTCTATTTCTATTTTTGTTTATTTTATAATCAATTTATATTTCGTTGTGTACGGACAAGAAACTAAATGCCAACGTATCTCGAGAAACTACCCATTCGTCTTGGTGCGGTTGGAACTACTTGTCTTGTCTAGTAATAAGAATTTAATATATTTTTGTTTGTGTCTGGTGGACACGTGGGTGTTGATTCTTGTACTCATAAGTACCATATTGTGATACCGAATTCGCTTTTGTCTCTTGGCAACTCGGGTGCGTTCTGTTTGAGCGCAGCTGAGCTTCCTTTGCAGGATTAGTAGAGGCTTTGGTGGTGACAAGAAATAACTATGATCGTAGGACATGTCGATTGGACTTCTTTTGATTCCTCATGTTTATAGTTGTTAGTAGTTTATGTATTTTTATTTTCTTTTATGATCTTAGTATTTTGAAAATTTAGCATGGGTTGTAACCTTACATTATTTAAGTTGTTTTGTAGTATTTATTGTTACTTTAATGTTGGAGGTTCTGGTTAGTTATAGAATTATGGTGAATGGTTTAGTTTGTGTTTAGTTTTTTTTTTTTTTTTGTTTCACTCCTAGGATTTGGATGATGGAATATTGATTGGGGTTTAATCCTAAGTTAATATTTAATTGTCCAAATTTTGGGGCGTGACAGACTAGGTTGGCCAGGCACGCCTTTACACCCTGCCCCTAGGCAGCTTTGCTCAACCGAGCCAACAAAAGCCCTAGTCGCGCCGAGCTAGGCTTATTTTATTCACAACCTTAAGTTAATCATGGGTAAATACCGATTTTTAGTAGAATCTCCTGGTGCCATAGCCGAGTTCCAAAAGGACTATCAGATTCTGGACGATGTCCATCTATCCCTTGCCGAACTAGAAACAACACCATGGGGCAAACCGGGCTTCGTTCCATTCACCGTGATATCAATTGTTGAAGCCGGCCTGCGGTTTCCTGTTCAACCTCTTATCTGTGAATTTCTGAGGCAGACAAGACTCTGCCCAACCCAACTTAGCACCAACTCTTATAGGATAATAAATGGCATCGTCGAGCTAAACCGTCGGCTTGGCCTCAACCTCGGCTTAGCCGAGCTATTTCATCAGTACTCACTTGGCCAAAATGAAGACGGCTGGGTGTATTATTTAAAAATAAGAAGACGCCGAGAGAAAATAATTAAAAATACACCGGACAAGGACGTAAATGATGACGACTTTTTTTGAGTTTCTGGCAATTTTGAAGACCAGGGAGCCTAGATACCGGGCTATAATATTAACTGGAATAAATGAACAGCCAGTATGAATACCTCGGCTTAGTTTGTCTGTTTTTTTGCTTTTGTTTACAACTTTCACACCGCGCTAACCGTTGCCTTTCTCCATATACAGATTTGGACCATCTAAAGTCACAATACCGGTACCCCAACCTAGGCACTCTTCCCGCCACGCTTCGGTACCACGATTGAGGTTGGGTCGAGCTACTCAATTTCGAACCGACCTACTGATACAGTAGAAGGAAGAAAGTCAGGGTAACTGACTTTCTCCTAGAACCATCACCAGAACCGGACCCAAACTTGCATAGATTAACCTCATACCTTTAACCAAAGAACAAGAAATGGCCAAGCGCCGAGCTGTAAGGGCACTGATCACCAAAACAACGAGTAACACTGGCGAGGCACAGACTGAGACAACACAAGCCAGCCAAACAAATGATGATATCGTGGCCCTCCCAACAACCCGAGCCTTGTCATCTCAGCTAAGCAAGCGTACTCGCACTTCTTCAACTGAGCCGCAACACCTTGTTGATGAAGATGAAACCATGCTCTCTCAAATCACCACGCCAAGCCCAGAACCCGTGCGTTCTGACCGAGCTAGCTCTTCAAAGTGGGCACAAAAACTAACATACAAGAACCGAGCCATAGCGAACACAGACTCAGTGGTGGCAGATAAAGACCACACACTTGCCTTCAACCTTGCAAAAAGTGTGTGTCTGCCACCCGATATGGAACACCACGACCATCTTATCGAGCTCAAGGCCATCCGCTCGGCCACTAAATCAATGGTGCTGGTAAGTGCTCAACTTCATTTGTTTCTCCATTTTACATTATCGGTTTGCTTGATTTTTGTAATGATTGCTCTCCCCTCCTGTAGGCCATGCAGAAGAACCACGTTGCTCATAAGCGTGTGTTGGAGCTCCGTAAGACAGCGCGATTGGCCGTGGCAGACGCTAATGCAAAGACGACCGAGCTCAATAAAGTCAGACAAAAAACAACCGAGCTTGAGTCTGAAATCTCCCGACTTACCAAGCTGGTTAACTCGGTAGAGGCAGATAAATAGAAAACTTTGGCCAAAAAGAAAGAACGCTATCTGCGCGAGTTGGTCCAGCTCGAGAAGAAAAAAGACGCTGAAATGTCCGAGTTGAGAAAGAGCGTGGAAGACGCTGAGGACCGCGGTTACAAGGAATGCGAGGCCACCTATATCCTGCAATGTGAAGCTACAAAAGATATATTTTTCAAATGCGGATGAAAGGCGGCTGCCACAAAGCTCGGTTTTGGCCAAGAAACCGAGGTCTTCCAGAACCCTCCTCCCCACTTCATCTCGAGTTATATGGTGGACTACACTAATGCTATCCAAGAAAAATTGCTTCAAGTGGGGGAGGAGGAAAAGGCATCCCCAAAGCCAAACAACACTCCAGCTGCTACAAATGATCATGGTCTCCCAACTGATCAGTCAAGTCGAGTGGATCCACCGGTGCCCATTACGGTTGAAGATGTGGCTGTGACCGACCTTTCTGCTGGAACCGGGCTACCAAGTGATGAAGGTCAGGTTGACCTGGATACTGATCTGGAAAATCTATTTGCCTGATCTTATATGGTAACTTTTTGAAAGAATTTGTAATCGGGCTCATGCCCCTCCTTGTAATGGATACTTTGAAATGCAATGAAATCTACTCTTTTTTCTTTTTGTTCGGTTACTTCTACTTGTAATTGTTTTAACATTTCATTGCCGAGATAGATATTTTGGTTCAAAAGATTTGTAAGCTCTTTAATGTTGGTCATTCCGGTCAACTTTCTTCAGCCTAAATGTTGGTTATTCCTGCCAACCTCTTCAGCCTAGATCCTTATCTTGGCTGAAGAGAAACAAGTGTTGGTTATTCCTGCCTACCTCTTCAGCCTAGATCCTTATCTCGGCTAAAGAGAGCTAGATGTTGGTTATTCCTGCCAACATCTTCAGCCTAGATCTTTATCTCGGCTGAAGAGAGCTAAATGTTGGCTATTCCGACCAACCTCTTCAGCCTAAATCCTTTATCTCGGCTGAAGAGAACTCAACGTTGGTTATTCCTGCCAACCTCTTTAGCTTAGATCCTTATCTTGGCTGAAGAGAGCTAAATGTTAGTTATTCCTGTCAACCTCTTCAGCCTAGATCCTTATCTCGGCTAAAGAGAGCTAAATGTTGGTTGTTCCTGCCAACCGCTTCAGCCTAAATCCTTATCTTGGCTGAAGAGAGCTCAACGTTGGTTATTCCGGCCAACATTCTTCAGCGTAGATCCTTATCTTAGCTAAAGAGAGCTAACTTGTTTGGTTATTCCTACCAAACTTTCTGACTGCCCCTTGCCGGTAATGACTGAACAACTTTTACAATAGAAAGGCTTTATGCTGAAAAAGTAAACTATTTGTTTTATTTGAAAAATGGAAAAAATTACAAATATTCTAAGAGAAAGCTAAAAATAAAATAACTTGAGATTGACAGTGTTCCATGGCCTGGGAATAGCCTTGTTGTCTCTATCTTCCAAGTGATATGCCAATTTTCCTGCTAAACCAACCACTTTATATGGTCCTTCCCAGTTAGGTCCCAACTTGCCATCTCCGGGTACCAAAGTGTTGCCCATTACTTTGTGTAGTACCCAATCCCCAATCTTAAATTGCCTTGGATGCACCGTTTTATTATATTTTCTGGATAACTCCTGCTGGTATGAAGCAATGTGAACTAGAGCTCATTCCCTTCTCTCTTCTGCAAGGTCGAGTTCCAAGGCTATGGCTTCTCTATTCAAGTCTGGGTCAAAATTTTCACTTCTAATAGTGGGGAGGCCTACTTCCAATGGGATTACTGCTTCCATGCCATAAGCCAAGGAAAAAGGCGTTTCTCCAGTTGATCGCCGGGGTGTGGTACGGTAAGCTCATAAAACATAAAGAAACTCCTCAGCCCATTTGCCTTTTGCTCTCTTTAACCTTTTCTTCGAACCATCTAAAACGACTTTGTTTGATGCTTCTACCTGGCCATTCGCCTGGGGGTATGCTGGTGTAGAGTTGTAGAATTCTATCTTGTATTCCTCACAACAGCCTCTAAAATTTTTTCCATTGAACTGAGTGCCGTTGTAAAATATTAGAGCCTTGGGTATACCGAATCGAGTGATGATATTCTGCTTCTTCACATCTTTCTCATTTATTAATGCGAGTGCTTCTGCCTTCACCCACTTTGTGAAGTAGTCTGTTACTGCAAGAAAGAACTTTCTGTTGCCGAGTGCCATTGGAAGTGGTCCTACTATGTCCAAGCCCCACATTGCGAAGGGCCATGGGCTAATTAATAGCAGAAGCTCTCTGGCTAGTTGATGTATTTGGTGTGTGAACTTCTAACATTTCTCGCACCTCTTGACATATTTCTCTGAATCTACTTGTATGTATGGCCACCAATATCCTTGTGAAATTGCTCTGTAAGCCAATGACCTTCCTCCTTGGTGGCTACCGCATATGCCTTCGTGTATTTCAAATAAAAATGCCTCAACCTTGCTGGGATGGACACACTTTAGGTAAGGCCCTATGAAGGATTTTTTGTATAGTGCCAGTGATGGTGAGAGCCAAAACCGCTATGATTTTGCTTTTATTTTGTTAGCTTCCTTCTTTTCTTCAAGTAAGATGCCATTTTTTAAAAATACTATGATGGGATCCATCCAGGATGGGCCTAGTTCGGCACAACATACCTCAGCTACTTCGGGTTCTTCAATACTTGGTCTGGGTAGGAAGTCGATCAGTAATGGATGTGGGATAGATGTCTCTGCTATTGAAGCAAAGCCTACTAGTTCGCTCGCTCTCATCGCTTTTCTTCTCGGCCGATTTGCTCTATCTGCACTACTTCAAACTTCATGATCTCCTTTCTGACTAACTCTTGGTACTTAGCCATCCTCTCATCTTTCATCTTGTAGTCGCCTGAAATCTGGTTTACTACCAGCTGGGAGTCAATGTAAACCATTAGCTCGGTGGCCCTCATGAAAAGTGCTGATTTTAGGCCTACTAAAAGTGCTTCATACTCCGCCTCATTGTTTGATGCTAGAAAGTCAAGGTTGACTGCTTGTTCCACTATTAGGCCATCTGGTGAGATATGGACTATGCCTAGTCCTGCATTGTGCCTATTGGATGCTCCATCAACGAATAGCTTCTACATCTCTCCGACGAATAGTTTCCAGCAAGTAGAGGGGTCGGATGATGTCTTGGAGTCATGGGTGTTGTTAATGTTTTCTTCCAAGTCCATGCTTGCTGTTGGCGTTTGCTCTTCAATATCTGACCGCCTCAATTCTTTACTTTTTGATGAGTCCTCACTGGGAATAGCATGGTTCGTTCCTTCCTTCAAATCCTCAAGCCTGTGTGGCTTGCAATGTGGTTGGGTATCCTGTATCAGGGGTTGCACAGTTTCCGCGGCACTTTCCCCCCTAATTCATTTGCGTCGGTCAAATCGACTAGGCAGACGAGATGACTTCCTGGTGTGAATTCAGCCACAAAGTCTGCTAAAGCCTGGGCTTTAATTGCTGTTCTGGGTTGAAACTTGATGTCAAACTGCCCTAACTCCACTGCCCATTTCAAGATTCGTTCAGAGAAATCTGCCCTCTCAAACAAGGCCTTTAATGGAAAGGCCGTTAGGACGATCACGGTGTGGGCATGGAAATAGTGTGACAACTTTCTTGAGGCCATCATCAAAGCTAATGTCAGCTTTTCTAATGGTAGGTATCTTGTTTCAGCCTCTAGCAAGGTTTTGTTAACATAGAAGATAGGCAGGTGTTGGATTCCTTCCGCTCTAACCAACACTACGCTGACTGCATGCTGTGAAACTGTTAAGTACAAAAAGAGCTTTTCTCCAAGCACTAGGGTTACTAACAACGGTGGAGAAGACATGTACTCTTTCAGGCTTTCTAGGGCCCGGTCACATTCTGCATCCCACTCAAACTTGGCCTTTAATGCTTGGAAGAATGGCCGACATCTGTCTGACGACCGACTTATGAACTGGTTGAGCGCGGCCGCTAAGCCAGTGAGATGCTATACCTCTTTAACTGTGTTGGGCCTCTCAAGATCTTGTATTGCTTTGATTTGAGGGGGGTCTGCTTCTATACCTCGGTTGGTCACCAGAAAACCTAAGAATTTGCTTGATCCTACGCCGAATGCATACTTGGATGCATTTAGACGCAACTTGTTTCTCTTCGAAATTTGGTTCATTTCATCTAGGTCCTTGAGATGGTCCTTCTCATCCTTGTTTTTGACCACCATGTCGTTTATGTAAGCCTCCATTGTTCTTCCTAACAATGGTTCAAACATTTTGGTGACCATCCGTTGGAATGTCACCCCAGCGTTCTTTAGGCCAAAGGGCATGACCTTATAACAATATAATCCTCTAGGTGTGGTAAATGAAGTGACCTCCTGATCTGGTTCGTACATAGCGATCTGAGGGTAACCTTTATACGCATCAAGGAAGCTAAGTCGATTGTGTCCTGCCGTCAAGTCTACTAGTTGATCTATCTGTAGGAGGGTAAAACTGTCCTTTGGGCATGCTTCGTTAACTATTTTGTAGTCCACACAAACATGCCATGTTCCGTTCTTCTTTGGCACTACAACAGTATTGGAGATCCATCTGGGATAGCGCACTTCTCTGGTGGCTCCTACCTCCAGTAAGTTTCCTACTTCCTCCGCCACTATCTCTGCGTGATGGAGTGCCGATCTGCGAGTGCGTTGTATAATTGGTCTGGCAGTTGGGTGGACATTGAGTTGGTGACAGATGAAGTTTGGGTCAATGCCAGGCATATCGTATGGAGTCCAGGCAAACACTTCGATGTTAGAGGTTAAGAATTCTATGACCTCTATTCTCTCAGTGCTGGACAACGATGAGCCGAGCAAGAAGAACTTTTCTGGGTTCTTTTCATTTATCCTTACCTCTACCAAGTCTTTCAATGCCTTCTGTTTGGCTGCGTTGCCAACATCTGCAAACAGTTCATTGCTCTCTACCTCTTCCACCATCTGTACACACCTTTTTGCAGCACGGTTTCCATTTACTGTGACGAAACATTACTTCGACATGATTTGGTCTCTTAAGACTTCTTCAATCACACCGGTTTCGTTGGGAAAACGTAATGCCTGATGGTAGGTTGAAGCCATTGAGCGCATGGTATACAGCCATATCCTTCCCAAGATTATGTTGTAAGTGGAAGGGACTTTCAATACCTAGAATTTCACCTGTTTTGTCATGGTTCTTACCTTGACTGGGAGGATTATCTTGCCTACTGGCCACTCTAGCATCGAGTTGAATTCGACAAGGGGAGATGTCATAGGTGTCGAGTCTTTGTCGTCCAATTTCAGCTGTTTGAAGGTCTCGTAGTGCATTATCTCACATGAACTCCCTTGGTCAATCAGAATCCGCTTGATGTCGAAATTTTTGACACATAAAGTCATCACTAGTGCATCATTGTGAGGGCAATGTAGCCTTGCTAGATCCTTGTCTGAGAAGGATATGACGTTTGTAGCCTCTGTTCGGCCCTTTTTGATGATAGGCTGTGCACTTAATACCTCTCTCAAGTGTTCAGCCTTTTTGATCATCCCATTGAGTTCACATACCTGCTCAGGTTTGATGATCCCATGTATGACATTGATTACGCCTTGGGGTGGACCGTCGATTGGCATCCCGTTCGGTTTGTTAAGGTCCTGGGGGGCTGGTTGTGTCCCTCATTTTATGTACTGGTCCAGGTGTCCAGTTGCCACTAACTCCTCCAGATGTTGCTTCAAAGGCGTGCAATTTTCAGTGTGGTGCCCCTTTTCATCATGAAAGGTGCACCGGGACCTCTCGTCATAGCCTTTTTACGCTTCTCTCAACTTAATTGGTCACTGGACAAAAAGTTCATTGCGTATCTCACTGAGAATCCGGTAGATAGGTTTATTGAATACTATGGTCATGGCAGTGCGGACTCTTAAGTTCCTTTTTTCTGGGTCCTCTCTGTTGGCTCGCCTACCATGCTCATTCTTGCTTGGCTGTTTCACCGTGTTGACTTTTGCTGCAGTCTTTTTATCTAGTATTGTTGTTGTGCCAGATTTTGCTTTAGCACGGGCGCCATCTTCCTTTACTCGGATATGTTGATGCACTCTCTCCATTAGGGCCTCCATTGTGAGGGGTGACATCATTGTTATTGAGTCCCTTAGGCCCCGTTTGTTTTCAAAGGTAGAATGGAAGTGATTGATAGTGAGGCGATTAATAGTGAGGCGATTATTAGTGAGGGGATTGATAGTGAGGGGATTAAGTAAAATTGTGTTTGTTTTGATGACAGCTGTTAATATAGGGATTGTTAAATTATTTTTATATAAAATAAATATAAAATAATAAAACAAATAAAAAAAATACAAAAACATTAAACATTAATGTTTAAAAAAAAAATGCCCAATATGTAAAAAAATAAAATAAAATAAAATAAAAAATAATTTCAGAAAAAAATAAAATAAATAAAATAATGATTTTTACTTAATAAAAAATACAAAAAATTAAACATTAATGTTAAAAAAAATGTCTGACATGTAAAAAATAAAATAAAAAATAAATAAAAATAAAAAATTTCTAGTCCGCTGGATTATTTTTCTAATACCAAGTCCTGAAGACTCATCTGAATCCCATCTGCAAGGCCTATCCTAAGCCCTTCGGCTTAACAGTCCCTTTTTCAACTCTGTAAACAAACAACACATTAAATGGGGCCCACAGCTATCGTAATCTCAATCCCCCTCTCATATCCCAAAACAAACGGGGCCTTAGTTTGTTCCCGACTGGTAAACCTCGTTTATATTGTGCAATGGCGAGATTGGTAGGGCAATCCCCAATCTGGTTGAAGGTCTCTCAATAGCGACTGTTGTAAGATCTCAATGTTTCTTTTTCGCCCATGTCGATGAAGAGTAATTGGTCGATCTCCACTGGCTTCTTGGTATTCGTTCTGAACCTGGTCACAAATGCTTCTGCCAGCTGTGCCCATGAGGCTATGCTGCCTTCTGGCAGTCTTTCGAACTAGGTTAGACCTAGGTCGCCAAGGCTAGATGGAAACATGATACACATTAGGGCCTCGTTCCACTAGTATACTGTCATAACCTGGCGAAAGTGGCTTAAGTGCATATAGGGGTCTGTCTTCCCTTCATAGGTGGTGAATTTGGGTTGATGGAAGCCTGCAGGTAGTGGTGCGTTCTCAATTTTCGGAACGAACGGCAAGCTTTGTAACCTTGCTAATACGTTGTCTGCTGGTTCGTAAGCAAGGCGCGGCACTGGCATCCCTACCTCGACACTCCCATGTGTCCTAGGGGCCAAGCGTTGTAGGGCTAAAACTCTGCATGGGTCGCGAGCCCTGGTGTCCTCCTTCTTCGAGTACTGTCTGTAAGTCCGCTGATCTGGGCAACTCCGTGTGCCTAGATGTCGTCTGGTGCGTATGCGAAGGGCGATAGTTGCTTCCCTCTGTATATGACCTTTCAGTCCTCGTTCTCTCAAACCTGGAGTGATGAGTCATGGAAGTCCTTGACTGAGTATCGCCTGTTCTAAGGCTTTTACTTTCTGCTAATGAAGGTGTGGTATGTCTGTCACGGCCTTTCGAGTGGCGAGGGGGCGTGTTGCTTTTGCGCCCCTTTCCAATCACCACCCATTTTCCTTTTATCTGGTGCTTCATTGTCTCCATATCCACCACCATCCTCCTAATTAACTCGTCTTGCTCCCTCACGTAATCCTCCAGAACTTGAGGATCTAGCCTCTGTCTCTGTCTGTTAGGACTTTGATAGTAACGGGGGCTAGTGCCCCGTCTCTCCCTCGCGTCCCTCCGGGAGTTCCGTCACTGGGGTTCTAAATCCGCCATAGGTGGGATAGAAGGTAAACCTTCGCGCCTCTCACCCCCCTCCGGGGTTTGCCTATCAATAGTGGATTGTGGCAAGTCTTCATTGTGCGCCATTGCTTTCAACTAGAGAGGAAAACTTGATCAAGAGGTTTTGTTCTTTGTGAAATTCTCACAGACGACGCCAATTGTACAAGCACAAAATAATGTTCTCGTATAATCCTGTTAATCAAGTTTTCGCTCCTTCAAACGTCGTCGCTTTATTCCCTGAAAATACAAACGTGAGCTAGCCGACGGGTGTGTGTCGGATACCTCTCTGATGCCTAAGTCAGCAAAATAGACAAATAGACAAAAGCTCTGTGTACTCAAGAATCAAAGTTGTGATACCTGTACATAGGTCCTGTTATGAGCTTTTATAGATTCTGTGTGGCACAAATCCTAGTAGGATTCCAACTCTCCCTATGAGAATCCTTCTAGGAATCACACACTCTACTCACTACCAACCAAGTGAGATGGTTTGCACAATCTTAGTAGGACTCTATTTCCCTTAACAGAGTCCTCCTAGGAGTCTTATTACTGCAAGTCAAGTAAAATGACTACCACGGTTGAATAACAGTATGACCGTGCTAACATTAGCCCTTTGACATACTCAATCCAGTGCTTTCAAATGCAACGCCTAGCTTGGTCCTTGTATTTCGGTTTTGGCTGTTTAAACCGAGCTAACTGCAGCAGTCTCTAATCGAGCTAACAAGGGTAAGGACCAACATTGTGAAGCCTAAACACCTCGGCCCATAGCTCGGACCGAACTTCACCTAGTCCTAGCTTGTTTCGCTTTAAGACCGAGCTACACCAGCTCTTACCCCGGCCTAACGTGCGGCCCATCTTCTAAAGAAGGCCATTCCTTAGCTTGGCTCAATTTATTAATAAATTACCCTTTCAAATATGAATATATATTTACAAATATATTATAAGATTTATATCAAATTGGACATAAGTATATAAGAAAGTTCAAAAATACATTGCGTCGTAAAACAAAAAAATAAAAATAAAATTATGTTGTGATTATACAATAATGCACAATGGCCAAAGAACCACGATCATGTGTACTCTTGTATTAACATTGGACTACAGATAATTGTGTCGTTACCAAACTATGAACACCAAATAATAATTTTTTAAGAAATTTTTAAACAAAAATTCTATTTGCAAACAAATAAATCATAGAATCAGACATAACCAACCTTTTTACAAAGTGTGGAATCCAATAAAAAAAAGTAAAATACATCTTACATAAGAAATTTTTGTTTTATTTTGTGATCAATTTCTGTGTTTCTAATTTTTCTTTCTTCCCATTTTGAAACCCTTTATCATGGTTGTCGTGTGGCCAGATGCCAAGTAATATGGGCAAAAGGAGTAGTAAAAACTTAGGGTTCATTTGATTTAGTTTTACAATTATGATTTGAGTGTGAAATTATATTTTGCGTTTTGAGTTTTTCAATCATGATTTGAAAAGAGAAAATTTGTTTGGTTATGAGTTTTAAAATAGTTTTGGGATGATTTGTAATTTTTCTTTTTTTCTTTTTTTTTTTTTTGATTAATTGATGTATGGAATGTAAGGGAAGAGAAATGAGAGAGAAAAAGTAATTGATTGATTGATTAATAATAATTAGAAGGAAAAAAAAAAAGAGAAGAGAGGCCTTTTGAAAATAATTTTGAGTTGTATTTTAAAAATATATTTGGTTAACATGTTGCATTCAAATCATAATTTAAAAATAGAGTTGAGTTTTAAAAAGTAAACCAAACGCTACTTTAATATTGACTTTGGGAATTAAATTGGCGGATTAAATTGGATGAGACTATTAATACAGTAGAATTGAATCAAGAGATTAGTTGTGTAGTGGTATTAAATTAAAAATATAAGATAAAGAATGTTTATTTGTGTAGTAGTTGTATTAAGAGGGTTGCTATTAACACCTAACTAATTTCTTTGGATCTCCCAATTCTCGTTTTTTCTTTTTATTATTTATTTTTTATTTTTATAATTACAATTATACCTTAAAGTAAAATTACACTGAAGGACCATCTTTCATGGAACATCCACCTATTAAATAAAGACAACTCTACAATATTGTATACTCACCTCCCCACCTAAATGTATTTCTCACCCATGTAAACCCAATGTATTCCTCTTCATCAACGTTCCTCTTAATTGCCATCTTTAAACCCAACATTCCTCTTTATCACCATTCTAAACCCAATATATTCCTCCTCATCACTACCTTAAACCCTAAACGTATTCTTTTTCATCACAATCCTGAACCTTGAACCAAAAACCAGTGGCTTAATTGGAATGGATGCCTGTTATTTTGTTTGTTATGTTGAATTGGAATGGAAAATTGTGAATTAAGGGTTAAATTACAAAGTGTTGAACAAATGTCGTTTGGCAACATAATATTGAAAAAATTGTTTATGTTCAGCAATATAACGCTGAACAAATAATTTTTGTTCGACAGCACAGTGCTGACAAAATTGTTTATATTCGGCAACATAGTACTGAACCAACCCTCGGGTGATTGACCGGCTAGATGATCGGGTGGTCCATCGATGGTGTGATTTTGGCTTAGTTTTACAACAACGATGCAATGATGCAATGATTTTGATAAAATGGATACCATCATTTACTGATTTCAAATAAATCAAAGAGAGGGACTATCATCATCGTTTTTCAATAAGACACTACAACATTTTCTTAGTTTAGTAACATTTGAAAGTGTCACAAAACTATTAGTTTAATGACATTTTTTTAGTCTTGTGGCATTTTGAACAAGTGCCATTGGTATTCGTGCCACGGTAGATACTAGTGCCACGATAGATACTTGCAAGTACCACTACACCATTATGGCTAAAAACTTTCAATGACATTTTGATGTCATGGTAGATATTATTTGTAGCACTATCAAGCGCAATTAAAAAAAGAGTTAGTGACACTTATAAGTGTCATTACACCATCAAGACTAAAACCTTTCAGTGACACTTTAATATCATGGTAGGTACTATTCGTGATGCTATCAAGTGCCATTCGTGACGATAATTCATTGTAGAACAATTTGATCCGCTCTTGCGGAGACTCGAACCGCCAACCTTCCGCACTATAAACCTTATACACCACACTCTTCCTACTACACCTCTATAGCACCACATGATTGTATATGCAACATATATTATTTATATAGTACATGCATCCATATTAATATAAAAGTATATGTATAAATATAATTATTTTATTGAACATAATTTATGTAAAATAAACTATTTACTAGCAAAATAAAAAAAGACCACTTTTGGCGTCTTAAAATATTTTTTAGTCGCCAATTCTATACTTTTGGCTACTAATTATTTTTTAGTTGCTAAAAAAACTTAACTTTTGCCGACCAAAATCGGATTTGGTCGCCAAAGATGCACTTTCAGCTACCAAAATTTTGGTCACTAAAAAATTTAATTTCCGCCTTAGGATTTTAGTTCTCCTGTGCTAAAAATGACCACTTTTTGCGACTAAACTTATTTTTTAGTCGCTAATTGTAGACTTTTGGCTACTAAAATTTTTTTTGACACCAAAAAACTTTATTTTTGACTACTAAAATTTTTTTAGTAGGTAAGATCCATATAATTAGCGACCAAACTTATTTTTAGTCGCCAATTGTAGACTTTTGATTACTAAATTTTTTTAGTCGCCAAAAAGCTTTACTTTGGCCTACTAAAAATTTTTTAGTCACTAAAACCCATATAATCAGCGACCAAACTTAGTTTTTGTCGCCAATTGTAGACTTTTGGCCACTAAAATTGTTTAGTCGCCAAAAAACTTTACTTTTGGCAACTAATGCTATTTTGGTCACTAAAAGTAGCTTTCAGCGACCAAATTTTTTTTGGTCAGGAAATTTAGTTGCTGAATGTACTTTTTTCTGTAGTGTGTATTGAGTTTAATTTATTTATTTTTAATCATTTACTGCATTTTAAAATTTTAGAAAATATATTGGTATTTTTTTGTTTTTTCAAAAATGCCATTATAAGCTTGGAAAGTTTTTGGCTTAGTGACATTTCTCAAAATGCTATAAAATATTTGTTTATGACACTTTTCACTTAAGTGCCATAAAAAGTAATTTGCATCTACCTAGTGTCCTGACATTTTTTAAAAAATGCCATTGCGACTAAAGTTTAATGGCATCTGTTAGTAAATGTCACGAACATAATTTTTTGTGTCATTATTTTATAAAATACCATAAAATTGATGTGACATTTCTTTATTGAAATGCCACTAGAGCTATATATGTTTGTGGTTCTGTGACATTTTTCTAAAACATTTAATGTCAATTTTATTTTTGTGTCATTTTCTAAAAACATGCCACTAGTGTCGTGTCACTAAAGTGTAAATTTGTTGTAGTGACATTTTTGTTATAGTGAAGTGACACTTTTTTTAATTGAAATGCCACTAGAGCCTTGTATGTTTGTAGCTCTATGACATTTTTCTAAGAAATGCCACCAAATATTCTTTTTGTGACATTTTTTAAGAACATGCCACTAGTATGGTGTCACTAAAATGTGTTTTTGTTGTAGTGAAAGATGGATTGTCGTCATTGTTCTTCAATAGGAAAAGGAATAAGAGGGAACATCTTCAATCATAATGGAGAAGGTATGCAAAATTAGGTGGGTGTATATTTGGGTGCGATAATATTATGAATAAGATTAAATTTAATATTAAATGGGGTGTTAAAAAAATATTATTAAAATTTAAGATTTAAAATGAGAGCTCAAAAAAAAAAAAAAAAATCCAGAGAATTAAGGTAGAGTCGGTGTATTCTATCTAATAGAGGATCCTCATTGTACAAAAAGTGACTATAAAGTTGTGAAGATAATTGTTGTTGAGAGAGTCGGCTTATTCTATCTAATATTTACATTCATAATGCAAAAGTACTTGGCCGTCCTTTGTGGTGGATATATTCTTACGGGTGATTATTTAATATTTTTAAAATATAAATACGTGATATTTTATAAAATTTTAATTAGTAGAGAGGGGTGAAGGTTCACCATTTATATTAAAAATGAGAGAACAAAATGAAACTAAGTAATTGATGATTGGCCACATAATGTTTCAAAATTATTGAATAATTTCTTCACACTTACAGTCAAACTATGCAAATCTTGATGAGCTTGTATGTTTGTTCTATCTAAATTAGGAATGTAATCGGTTTCGGACGGTTTATATTTAAGTACAATTTTATATCGAATCAATAATATCAGTTTTATTATATTGAAAATTGATACAAACTAAAATTTTTACCAAACTGCACCGATTCAAACGGTTCGACTCACTATGGTTTAATCAGTTTAAATATTTTCAAAATGAGTCGTTTCTTAAATTTGTAGTAAAATAAATAATTTATATAAAAATATTAAATTAGTTATTTATACATAATTTTAACCATATCCAATCCAACTATTTACAAAAATACAAATTAAAAAAAAAAATACTAATGCTTGAAATTTTTACTGAATTAGAATTAGAAATAAAATATAATTTAAGAACTAAAGTCTTAATATCAAACTAAAACTAAAACTTAAAACAATAATTTTATTATATGTAAACATTTATTGTCAGTTTGTACGAATGTCGGTGTACAATATGTCAAAACCAATACCGAATCAAAAATTCAAAAATATAATTTTCAAAATCGAACAGACCGATTCAAATTAAAATACCGACTAAATATGACCAGCTCAATTTGATTCAATCGATTTAGTAAATTTTTTTTTGGTTTTTCTTACCTTCTAATTTTAACTTTCTTCATCTTCACTGACAGAGCTGGCTAAAAGCTGACCTCCATGCATACAAGCTTGTTTTAAACAGCGTACAAATTGCAAAAACAGAATTATGTATAAAATAGTAGTAGAACAGAGAATTACAGACTTTTGCTTACATCAAACCTATAGAACAACAATCATTTTCACACATATGTAACTTAATAGACCACACACCACACATTCAAAAGGTAAAAATACTAATGGTTTGATGCTAACAATGTCTGTGATTGCTTCTCGTATCGGAACCCTTTCGACATAGAATCATCAGCAGACCAAACAAATATACCATGAAGTTGTTGCTGGCTTCTGAGCCTCCCACAAGCAGTGAAGAACCCATTTTCCGGAGACAACCCGCCGCTTCCATCGGTGCTGAAACTAGCCAAGACCTTACCTCCATTGTAATTCGAGCTCTGAGTCTGAAAATAATTCATGAACTGTGAAACAGTGGTCCCCTGATCATAAGCATAGAATTGGAAATTCACATAGTCTATGACATGTCCATAGCTCTTCCACAGAGCCAAGTAATGGCTCTGAACCTGATCATCATCAAACGGAGCAATCGAAGCGAAAGAGATGACACCATTTTGCTTCAGGGTTGTGATAAGCTTTCCAATGCACTGGGCAAAGGTCTCAGGATCGGATTTGAAGTGCTCGTAATCAATGTCGATCCCATCAAGGCCATACTGTTCGATGATATGCGTGAGAGAAGAAACAGCGTTCGAAACCCATGAATCGACTGAGGAAGGGTTGAAGTAAGCAGAGCCACTTCCCACACTGTCGCCTCCTAAGCTCAATGCCACTTTAACATTTGAATGCTGAGATTTGATGGATGAGACTTGAGATGGGCTGAGATTGTCCGCATCCCAAAAAACGTTGAATTGACCATCGGTGGGAGAGGGGGAAGAGGAGGTGGTGTAGTCTATGGCAAAGGCGAGGATGAAGTGGAATTCGACATTGGAGTTAATGGGTACGTCGGAGAATTTAATGTTGTTGAACTCCGCGCCTATGTATTCGCGGAAGAGGTCGGAGTTGGCTGCTTGGGTTGAGGGAGGAGAATGAGGAGGAGGGTGATGAGAACTTTTGAGAGCTCCATTGTTGTTGAAAGATTAGGTTGTTGTAGTGTGTGAAGATGTGTTTGGTTTGGGCATGTAATGGCATAGGAAAAGAAGCATTTATATGGTAGTAGTGGTAGTATGATTTGAATGAAGATGTGGGCATGTAACTGAGGACGTGACAATCAAGGATTGTGTGTTTGTGTGCCGTTGGGGTTGATTTGCCTCTTGGCGCCAATATTTGCCATGTTGAAGGCTGTTTTGTTTTTACGTGCTAATTAATATATTAATATAATTATGGTATTGTTATTTTAAAATTATTATCTCACATATTATATAAATTACAAAAATTTAAAATTTTTTAAATTATACTACATAATTTGTTAGTACATTAATTGGTACATATAACATTATTTTTTGTTTTTTCTCTACTTTAAATTTGATCAATATTTTCTATAAGGAGAAGGATCCCCTCTGGTCTAAATTTTGGACTAGAGGGTACTGTTTGGATCCTTGGAGTCAACTACGGGTCCCGTTTTAATAATTCGAATTGTTTATTTTGTTGAACACTTCATGTATTTCGTCTAAAAAAAAAAAAAAGGTTGATCCGATAACTGTAATTTGTTCAATTTATTACGTTTGTCACTAAAAAAATGTATGGTTTATTTTTAAAAACATAAATATTATTTATTTTTTTAGTGAAAAATTGAACAAGCTACATTTATCTAATCGACCTAATTTTTTGTGTGGACGAAATATAAGAAATACCCTACAAAATGAACATTTTGGATCATCAAAATAGAACACATGGCAAGCCCCATGAACCCAAACAACACCCTTCAACCTAAAATCTGAACCGAAGAAGATCTTTTTCCTTTGTTTATAAATATAAATAAATTTGCAATATTGTGGAACTCCAAAAAAGTAATTCAAAAAACTATAAAAAAATAAAGTGCGTGGATTAGATTATATTTATTCTGGAAGTTCAAATTTACACTATCTTATTTTTAGGTAAATATTTGAACTATTTTTTCAAACTTAAAATTTGACATTGGCTTTGGTGGAATGGAGTTATTTAGGCATCTTTTGAAATTTTATTTTATGAGAAAATAAAAGGATAAATTTCACTTTGTTCCTTGATATTTGACCCGCTTTTTCACTTTGGAAGAAGAGCGACACCCCGCTGGGGGTGACCCCACCACCCTAGTGAATTGTGATTGGTCCATATTTTTTTTTTTTTGGTATTCTCTTATTGGTGGCCCCCACGTGTGTGTGGGGGTGTTAGGGGTCACCTCCAACTGGGGGTCTGAATCACAGTTGTTTCACTTTAGTCTTTAAAATTTAATTTTTTTTTCCATTGTGTCCCTTCATGTTTTAAGTTTTTTCCAACTTACTCCTAAAGATAATTTTTGTTCAAAATTAGACAGAAAATACTACGATAACTATCACATAACATAAAAAATATATTATTATATTAGAGTTTGAGTTTGTATTAAAGGTGCTATTTATATATAAAAAAATATTTTTATATTATGTGATTATTAATGTATTATGTTCTGTCTAATTTTTAACATAAGTTAACTTTAAGAGTAAACTGTGAAATATTTGAAACATTAAAGTGCAAAGTGGAAAGAAATAAACCTTATGGGTCAAAGTGTGAAAGTGACCAAACTTAGAGGGGCAAAGTATAATTTATTCAAAATAAAAAAACTAAGGAACCATAATAAGTAATACGGAAAGTGTCCAAAAAATAAAATGTATAATATGTATTTAAATTTTTGTGGTGCTAGTTGCATAAAATGAATCCGGTCTACTAACATAATTTTTTGGTTATCTTTTTGAGTTCTTTTCTAACAGAAAATTTGATGTTGATGGGGGAGGAATCGACCTATCAGTAACAAGACAACAAAGAAATCCTAATCAGTATTTGTACAATGTTTGTGTCATGTTATTCTATCCACGCCCTGTTTATCACGGAGATAAGACATATGAACATATCTTTCTTTTTTTTCTTTCTTTCTTATTTTTTATTTATAAATCCTATGAAGCAGAGTTTAATTTGATGGAATTCTCATTATTTGAAGCTAATTAGATTTGAATACGTAGTTAAGGAAAGAAAGAAAAAAGAACAAAAAGAAAGAAAAAGAAAAAAATGCGATTGTAAAATTATATAATGCCTATATCTAATAATGGGCCAAAATTTGGGCAATCAGTTTGCTGCAAAATCTTGTTTGATTTTGATTGATTTTATAAAAATTAGTTTTTTGTTTTTGTTTTTATTGAATTTTTTAAATATTTGTAATAAATTTTTTATTTTTAAGATACATCTAAAAAGTAAAATATTTGTGAAAAAAATTTTAAAAAATTAATAAATATAATACGAAAATGTACTAATTTTATTTAGTAAATTTTTTTAAAAGTTTTTTTTTTCAGAAATATTATTTTTTTAAGTATATTTAGATTACGTGTACTAAAAAATAAAATATTTTTTTTAAATATAAAAAAAATCACAAAAACTAAAATAAAAAAAACACAACAAACAAAAAAAACTCAATTTTTAGAAAACAATTTCAACCAAACAAGGCTCAATACTTAAAATCCAAAAAAATTATTCAAAAACATTAATACTATTTTACATGTAGATTTCACTTTTAATTTTCACCACACCTTCTCATTATTAACACAAATATGGAACTTTAAATTTGGGTCTTAATCAAAAATAATTTTGGATTGAACACCAAATGAGTGGTCGTCTCTCATTTTTTTGCAGTTTCCTTGGTAGGACAAATGAACTTTGAGTTTGGGTCTAATCAAAAATAATTTTGGATTGAACACCAAATGAGTGGTCGTCTCTCATTTTTTGGCAGTTTCCTTAGTAGGATAAATGAGGCTCTGTTTGATAAAGTTCACAACTAAAAATTAAAAATTAAGTATTGAAAAATTATTTATCAAAATTTAAGTACTGAACTAAAGGAAAAATATTTATTTGATATGAAAGATACTAGGGATTATTTATAGTGTCCGAAATAAGTATACTTTTTATTTTTTTAGACTAAAAAATTGAAGAAGAAAATATAGATGTTTGGGTTAATTTTTTGATTTTTTATAAAAAAAATGTGTAATAAAAAATTGTAAAAATTAGTTTGTAGAAGAAAATTAGAATTTGGAGTTGTGCAGCCGTAATTGTTGACTTTTGGTAAATAGTGTTAACTTTTTAACTTTTTGAGTAACTTTTTGACTTTTTGACTTTTCCTGGACATGCCAAACTTGGCCTAAATTTAAAATTTATTATTTTAAAATTATATATTTTAATTTTTATATTATAATGGTGGTGATAGTAGTGCTAGTGATCGTATGATATTGATGGTCGTGGTGGTGGTGGTAGTGGTAGTTGTGGCGGTGGCATGGTAGTGATGGTAGTGAGGATGGTAGCGGTAGCACTGATGATGGTGATAGTAGTGGCAATAGTAATAATAACAGTAGCGGCAACGATGATAGTGATAGTAAAATGATTGTGGTGTTTATAACAATAATGACAATAGTGATAAAAGTGATGGTGCTAGTGATAGTGGTAACTTTGATATGGTGGTGGTGATGATGATGGTCGTGGTGGCAATGGTGGTAATGGCGGCATGATGGTGGTGGTTGCGGTGGTGGTAGTTGCATTGTAGTGAAGGTAGTGGTGATAGTAACTATAACAATGGTAGTGATGGTAAGGAATTTATAATAGTGAGTTTAGTATTGATAAATTTAATTAAAATAAATAAGTTTCATATGACTTTTTTTTTTTTAAGTTTTAATCTATATTTTAAGAGACATTTAAATTTTCGAATAATATCAATTATAGTTATCAAATAGAATTAATTAATTATCACTTAATATATTTAATTTTAAATACTGAATCAGATTAAACACCCAATATTTTTATTTTTATTTTTTGAGGTACGTACGTACGTTCGCGTCAATTTATACAAAAAAAAAAAAAAAAAAAAAAAAAAAAAAAAAAAGGTTTTTCGTAGTTAGCATGGTTTGGTGAGACGTACGTGATCAGTAATACGTTATTCCGAAATGGACCCCTTTGGAATGTTTGTAGTTTAAACACTCTCAACATCATCATCATTACCATCAACACAACAAAAAAATAGTTAGAATGGATTGGATCACAATTACAAAGACAGATTGTAGCTTTATATCAAAATTTGATTTTCGATTGCCCATATCAGATTGATATCCTAAATTTGATTGTGGATACCAAACAGTGGAAAATGACTAGTTGCCATCTTTGCAATGAGCCTAAAATTATTGCAAGATATTTATGTTAATTAAACGGTATGCGCTTTGGTAGTGTAATTTTTCTCAAGATGAAATATGGTAACCATAAAACAAAAGTTAAAAAAAAAAAAAAGTCCTTTTTAAGATTTTAAATAATTTGCTTTTTACAATTTATTTAAATTATAAATAAAAATTATACCAAATACTTTGATAAAAATTCTCAAGAAAAAAAATTTATAAAGATATCAATATACTGCACTAAACAGGACCATCTCTCTCTATACAAGAACCAATTATTACAACATATATATTTTTTCTTTGCAGAAGAAATCTATAAAATATGGCTAATGAATTATCCTTATTTATTTATATTTATAATGATTATACTAGGAATTTTTAAAAAATTACAAAAAAATTAGATAATATTCATATAGGTGTGAGACTCACACTACATGGAACCCATACTTACATAAACATTGCATAGAATTTTTAGTATTTTTTTTGAAATTTCCAACATTTTTATTTTGTTTTGTTTGATAGCCTGATTGTGATATATGTCAAGTTGTACAAATAAAGAGGGATCGACACATTTAAAAAGCCCAAGCCCATTTAACATAAAACCGGAACCGAGACCTAGTTTTTATGGGCCGAAGGGATCATGGGCTATTGGACTCTTTTTTGAGGATATTAGTTTTGTCAATTCCACTCCACAATGCCCAATTACCCAAAATTTGCCTTTGCCTCTTTGTGTGGGTGTCCAAGGCCAATATTTATTTTTTCAATTAATGTGATTCATTTACAAATATATTATAAGATTTATATCAAATTGGACATAATTATGTAAGAAAGTTCAAAAATACATTGCCATAATCATATAACAAACTCAATTATTACATAAATAACACAAAAAAGACATCCCAAAAAAAAAAAAAAAAATCACACATTTGTTAAGAGAGTCGATCTCCTAACTTTATGATGAGGTGTAGAACTCCTTACCAGCCCATTGGCGTTATAATGGCCAAGTCGTAAAAAAAATTTGATGTGGTGGTTATAAAATAATGCACGACAACCAGCAATTACGTGATTGTGTGAGCCTTTGTATTAACAATGGACGGTAGATAATTGTGTTGCTACCAAATTATGAACGCTAAAAAATAAATAATAATTTTATTTGTACATAAATAAATCATAGAATCAGACATTACCAACCCTTTGACAAAGTGTGAGATAGACAAAAAGGTGAAATGCATCTTATGTCAAAAAATTGTGTTTGATTTCTCTGTTTCTCATTTTCCTCATTTTTTTTTTCTTTTTTTTTTTTTTTCGTTTGAAACTCTTTATCATGGTTGTCGTGTGTGGCATGACACCAAATAATATGGGCAAAAAGAGTACGAAAGTCCTCACTCCTTATTTCTGGGGGAAGCAGACAAACAATGTTTCATGTACAAGAAACAGAGAATTGTAGAGACTTGTAATTAATTGATCGGTTGGTAGGTACTGGTGATGTAGGGTTTCATAGAACCTAGCAGGAACCTAAAGTTTTTATTTTTCTTTTTTTTAATAAAAAAAATTATTGCTAAAAATGATAAATGCTAAAAATTAGCTTTTATTATTGAAAATTTTGAGTGGGTCATAAAAAAAATTGTTAATTGTTACATTTTTTGGCTTTGCCTTGATTAATCAAAAAGTAATTAAAAAAGCACAAATTGAACACAATTTTTGTAGGAGTGGGTATAAAATATCATATTGGTCAGTTCATTGGTTTTTTATCCAAGTTTATTATAGTTTTTTTTTTTTTTTCAAGGATCAATGAAATTGTCGAATTGTTTCTTGAATATGGTTAAGTTTCAATTTCAAAATTGAGAACAATGAAAATTAAAAAAATAAAAAACCCATATTTATATGGTTTTCATTTTTGTGTGTAAATAGTTTTTGAGAATTCAAAAACAAGTGGATCATTTTCAAAAAACATTGTGAAATCACTTTTCGAAAACAATTCGTCAAATAAATTTTCTTTACTTTCTAAAAAAAAATAAAAATAAAAAAACACTCACAACCAAACATGCCATGCAGCAGCTGTAGAAAGACACAGTGAAACAGTGATGTTCTAATTAGCACTCCCCCTATGATGATATTTATTGGTGCAGCAATGCTAGGTGTCATGAAAAAACTTTCATGAAAATAATCATAAAATATTTATGACCCTTAGATTACACTTAAAATGAAGCACCACACACTAATCAAAGTAATTCAAGAGTCATAAATCTTTCATAATCATTTTCATAATTTTTTTTTCATAATTCCTAACTTTTCTCTTATTGGTGTAGCTTCTTGGGCTTAGACTTCAAGCCAGTACGAAACAAATTAACTATCATTATCTTAGGGTTCATTTTTGGGTGGTACACATTTCATGAGAATACAAATAACGGCAGTGTTAGGGAATTCTAATAGTAGAATTCTAAGAGATTTATTGATGTGGTAATTTCAAAAAATAAATAAATAAAAGGCATAAAGATATTGTCGCAGTGGGTGGGATTCACTGTCACATCATTAGAGCTATCACTAATTAGTGATCTCGAGCATTTTTATACAAATAATAGTTGAGGTTGGACCTGTTAGAAATGGTTTTAGAAGTTTTGGAAAATTTTGAATTTTTTTTTAACTTTGATCTATTTTTTAGATGGGATTCATGTGTCAAATTTGGCGGGTCTAAGTCGTAACGCATTTTATGTCGCGTTGTGATTCATGTGGTATATTTGGTTGCTCAAAACCATTATCGGGTGAATGGGAAATTGAAGCCAAAGTGAGCTCCATGGAAATGGAGTTTTTAGTGAAATTTCCTAAAGGTTTGGTTTAAGGGCTGTCCCACATTGATTTGGTGGGTAAACCTTAAGTGTGTTTATAAGGCTTGAGTTTGGAACTTGAGGTAAGCTCCAAGGGGCACCCAAGTTTTGTAGAGAGGGACGTTATGGGCAAAATGGACTAGACCTACTAGACCCAAAAATAAACACATGCGCGGGCCACCGTCACTGTCCGTTCGGTCGGTTGGGTTGAGTTTGTGTGGCACAATACTAATTATTTTTTGGGCAAAAAACTTTTGAATTTTATTTTTCTAAAATTAAATTTTAATTTTTTGAAATTTGAATTTCGGAAATTAATTCCAAAAATTCTGCCCAATTTTTATCTGTTTGAATTTAAATCGGAACAATTTCTATATCTGTTCAAATTTAAACCCAAACAGTGCCATATCTGTTCATTCAAATTGAACAGGTTTGCACCTATTTAATTCAAACCAAACAGCCACATTTCCTCCTATAGATAGACAAACGCTCTATGAATTTTTTCATTCATTCAGAAAATTCATTCTTCCTTCTGTAATTACTCTCTGCATTTTGCTGCATATAATTTTATGTGAGAAAAAGTATAAACACAAAGTATGTTCGTTGTATAAACAATTTGTAGTGCTGCTATTATTTGCTGTTGATCATTTTATCCTGAGAGATAGACGTCCACAATCTAATAGCACCGTAGAAATGACGAATCTGTCTTAAGGATACAATGTTAAACGCTGGACTTGATCAGAAAAATTTGTTCAACAAATTAATTTGGTAAGTAATTAATTTATTTTTCTATTTTATTATTTTTTCTGTTTCAGATTTTGATTTTGTTTTTGTAATAAAATAAAAATCTGTTTTATTTATTTTATTTTATTTTCTGGTTTGATTTTTGTAATCAAACAAACTCTCTCATTTCTTTTTTCTTCTGTATTTCGTTTGTTATTAAGCACACAAAAAGAATTTATTATTATTTTTTTTAAATACAGTGAAGATTGTCCTACAATCTTAAGACAGACCATTTTTTGGTATTTTCATTGTATTTAATTTTTTGTGATTTCACAAAGTGATATTCTGGTTAAAAAATACAAATAGTAGTAATATACTGTTTGATAAATGGTAGTAATATACTGGTGTCATTAGCAATTACAGAATATTAATTTGTGTTACAGAAAATTATTGTGGTATTTTGTTTTTCTAGTTTTAGTAACAAGAAAAGTAAAATTATTTTTGTGTTATAATTTATTTTTTGATTTTAGTAACTAGAAAATTAATTTGTGTTTTGGTTTTTTTGATTTTTGTAATCAGATATTATGGCTGCTGAAAGTAGTGCTTCAAATCTGATCGTTACAACGACTCCGGTCCCTATCTAGAACCATGTTCAAGTTTCGATAAATCATGAAGAAAAAATGAAAAATTTTAATGGCACTGAGTTTAAAAGATGGTAGCAAAAAATATTATTCTATCTTACAACTCTAAATTTGGCCTAGTTTCTCCGTGAAGAGGCTCCAGTTCTTAGAGAGGATGAAAGTGATCGGCAAGTTGTTGCCACTGTAGATGTTTGGAAACATTCTGATTTCCTGTGCAGAAACTACATCCTTAATGGTCTTGACAACATGCTATGTAATGTTTACAGCTTTCTGAAAACAAAAGAATTATGGAATTTTTTAGAGAAAAAATACAAGACAGAGGATGCCAACACAAAGAGATTTGTTGTCGGTAAATTTCTGGATTTTATTATGGTAGACTCCCAAACAGTAATTTCTCAAGTTCAAAATTTTCAATTAATTTTGCATGATATTCATTTTGAAGGTATGTTTCTTAGCGAGTCTTTCCAAGTCGTTACTTTAGTCGAAAAGTTACCACCAGCTTGGAAAGATTTCAAAAATTATTTAAAACATAAATACAAAGAGATGACCATGGATAAATTGATTGTAAGACTAAGAATTGAGAAAGATAACCGAAAGGCTGAAAAGAGAAATGATAAAAATCCCATTAAGTCTAAGGCTAATGTGGTTGAACAAGTGCACAAAAAGAGAAAATTTACTAGAGATGGTCCTAAACAAGACGACAACAATGGCAATAAGAAGTTTAAAGGAAAATGCTATAACTGTAGCAAAACTGGACATCGAGCTTCTGACTATCGCCGCCCCAAGAAGGATCGTGGCAGTACAAGCAAAAAGACCACTAATCAAGCCAATGTGATAGAATTAAATAGAATTAGATTACATCTTTGACGGGGTAAATGACATCAACCTCTTTGCTGTGGTGTGTGAGGCTAATTTGGTTGGAAATCCCAAAGAATGGTAGGTTGACACTGGGGCAATTCATCATATTTGTGTGGACACGAAGATGTTCACTACTTATAATAAGGCTGCAAATGGTGAACAACTTTTCATGGGAAATTCTTATACTTCTACTGTGCCTAGATAAGGAAAGGTGATCTTGAAGATGACATCAGGGAAGGAACTGACTCTCAACAATGTACTACATGCACCAGACATCCGAACGAATTTAGTTTCTGGTTTTTGTTAAGTAAAAATGGTTTTAGCCTTGTTTTTAAGTATAATAAATTTATATTAACAAAGAGTGGTATGTATGTTGGTAAGGGATACATGAGTGATGGTCTTTTCAAGTTGAATGTAATGACGGTTGTACCAAAACTTGCTATTAATAAAAATAACACATCTTTTGTTTATATTTTTTAGTCGAATTTATGGCATGGTAGATTAGGACATGTGAATTTTGATGTTTGGCGTAGATTAATTGATTTGGATTATATATCAAAGTTTGAAATTGATCCTAATCACAAATGTGAGATTTGTGTAGAAGCGAAACTAATTAAGACTCCATTTAAATTGATTGAAAGAAAAACCAAACCTCTAGAATTAATTCATACTGATATATGTGATCTTAAATTTGTTCAAATTAGAGGAGGCAAAAAGTATTTCATAACATTTATCGATGATTGCACAAGATATTGTTATGTATATTTACTTAGAAGTAAAGATGAAACTTTAGAAATGTTTATATTCTACAAAACTGAAGTTGAAAATCAATTTGGTAAAACTATTAAAATGGTTAGAAGTGATAGGGGTGGTGAATATGATGCACCTTTAAATGAATTTTGTGCACAACATGGCATTATTCATCAAACTACCGCACCCTATTCTCCACAGTAAAATAGAATTGCTGAAAGGAAGAATAGAACCCTTAAAGAAATGATGAATGCCATGTTACTAAGTTCAGGTTTACCGCAGAACTTGTGGGGGGAAGTAATATTGTTTGTTAATTATGTTCTTAACAGAATACCCCACAAGAAAACCAACAGCACTCCTTTTGAATTATGAAAAAGTCGACCACATTCCTACAAATATTTAAAAGTGTGGAGGTGTTTCGTAAAAGTTGAAGTTCTTGTTCCTAAAAAGACTAAGATAAGACAAAAAACAATAGATTGTGTGTTTATTGGTTATGCTCAGAATAATAGTGCATATCGATTTCTGACTTATAAATTAGAAATATCTGATATAAATGTGAACACTATTATAGAGTCAAGGAATGCTGTATTTTTTGAACATAACTTTCGTTACAAGAAAGGACATGAATTAAGTTTGCAGAAAAGAATTTATGATTGTATACAAAGTCAAGAGACTAACTGTTGGGTATACCTCCTTATTGGAGTGTGGGACCCAATGGTTTATTAAAAGAGTTTTAATTTGGTTTGGTATTAGTTATAATATATTTTTATATATTATATCTAATTTGTGGAAACCCAATTCAGTTTGGAAACAACTAAGGTTTTGATAATAAACCCTAGATTCACAATATTTTAGGTATTGTTTTTTGCTCATCCCGAAGTGAAGAGAATGGCTGCTACACATACTCCACTTTGGTGAAATCAATTATTTGGGTGTGTGAAAAATGGAATTAATTTGGGTGGTTCTTTGCGTCGTTTTTCGGTGTTGATTTGGTTCGTTATTTTGGATCTTCTTCAACTCTGGTTTGGAAGATTTTGGTTCATCTATTTGGTGAGGTCTTTCCTGTTGTTTATTTGTGATTATTTGGAATTCATCTAAGGGTGGTTTTGTGAGACCATTAGTGTCTCGTTTGTAATCGTTTGGAACTTATTTGGTTGATAGTGGAATCGGATTTCGATCCCGTGGACGTACCTCACATTGAGGAAACCACGTAAAAATTCTTGTGTTGCCTTTGATTTAATTTTCCGTATTAGTTTTTATTCCCATTGATTGATTTACTTGTGGAGAATCATCGATTTTCCCTAACACTAACGACAGTCAAACAAAAGAGACTAGTAATGGTCTTGACTAACATGATTTAACTGATGATGAACCAAGGCGAAGTAAGAGAGTAAGAACATCAAAATCCTTTTGTCCAGATTTTCTGACATGCCTGTTAGAAAATGAACCTCAAAGCTTTAAGGAAGTAATGACAAGTACTGAAACACCTTTGTGGAAAGAGGCTGTTAATAATGAAATTAAATCCATTATGCAAAATCATACTTGGGAATTGGTGGATCTTCTACTCGATTCTAAACCTCTTGGATATAAATGGATATTCAAGAGAAAAATGAAAGCAGATGGTTCAATAGACAAATATAAAGCAAGATTTGTGGTAAAAGGTTATAAACAAAAGGAAGGTCTGGACTATTTTGACACATATTCCCCTGTGACAAGAATAACATCCATTCACATGTTTATTGCTATTGTAGCATTATATAATTTAGAAATAAATCAAATGGATGTTAAGACAGCTTTCTTAAACGGTGATCTAAAGAAGATATTTATATAGAGCAACCCGAAAGGTTTGATGTGTCAGGGCAAGAAAAGAAAGTTTGTCAGCTTGTAAAATCTTTTTATGGATTAAAACAAGCACCTAAGCAATGGCATGAAAAATTTGATCATGTTATGCTTACTAATGGGTTTAAGATAAACGTATGTGACAAGTGCGTATATGTTAAAAACACTAACAAAGGTTATGTCATCATTTATCTTTATGTGGATGACATGCTTATCTTAGAAGCAGTCAAAACATGATCAAATCAACTAAGCAAATGTTGAATAGAAGATTTGATATAAAAGATATAAGGGTCACAGATGTTATATTATGAATGAAAATTACTAAAACATCTGACGGATATGCATTATCTCAATCACATTATATTGAGAAAATCCTTGGTAAATTTATCAGGAATGATATGAATGTAGCTAGAACACCTGTAGACATCAGTTTTTATTTATCGAAAAATAAAGGTAATGTGGTGTTTTAGTTAAAATACTCCAAAATCATTGGAAGCCTAATGTACCTAATGAATTATACTCGTCCTGATATAGCTTATGTTGTCAATAAATTGAGTAGGTACACTAGTAACCCCGGAAAAGACCATTGGAAAGCGATCATTCGGGTTCTTAGATATCTAAGATTTACCCGTGACCATGGTTTCAACTTTACTCGATTTCCAGTAGTACTCAAAGGTTATTGTGCTACCAATTGAATATCGAATACTAAAGATTCAAAATCTACTAGTGGATATGTCTTTATTCTGGGAGGCGCTACTGTTTCTTGGAAATCCACGAAACAAACATACATCACACGATCTACAATGGAATCTGAGTTCATTGCTTTAGACAAAGCAGGAGAAGAAGCAGAATGGCTTGGTCACTTCTTAGAAGACATTTCAATGTGGCCAAAACCTTTGCCAGCTATTTGCATCACTGTGATAGTCAAGCTGTAATAGGCAGGGCACATAATCATATGTATAATGGTAAGTCACGATATATTTGTTGTTGACATTATACCGTAAGGCAATTGCTCTCAAATAGAATAATCTCAATAGATTATATAAAATTTAAAGAGAATATTGAGGATCCGTTAACAAAATTTTGACAAAAGTGCAAATGTATAGTTCATCGAATGGGATGGAATTAAAGCCTATCACATAATAGTCATCATAATAGTAACCCTACTTAAATGACTAGAGATCTTAAGAACTAAGTTCAAAGGGACAATTAAGTTATGTGTGGCTCGCCAGAAATCACCAGGGAATTAAAATTCCCTACCCATTCGTATGGTGAGAGTGATATCTGCAACATGTGTTGTATGCAGCGGTCTAAGGATAAACTTTGCTTTTAATGATTTCTTATATCTTGATCTAGGCATAAAATTAAGATGAGTATAAGAGATACTTACAATAAGAATCACCTATATGAGTGTCGAATTGGGGCAAGTTTTATGAGAATGAAGATGCTAAATTCTCTAGAAAGTACTTATGAATAACCAAGAGCGTTCAAGGCCAAAATAAACACAACCGTAAGAACCACAATATGTCAGAAGATATTTTGTGTGAAATCTATTGTCTTGGCTTACACAAATGGCTGAACAATTCAAGGCATCGCGTCCATTGCTTAGCTAGTAAGTCTAATAGGTTATCACTAGAGAAGGTTTAAGGCTAAAAGCTATCTATCCTGATACAATATATTTTTGATTTATACTCTTTCAACAAATTTTGCATATTGTTATATTTTCGTTGTCATCAAATTACATTCATGTAGGCGATTGTTAGAAATGGTCTTAAAAGTTTTGGAAAAATTTGATTTTTCTTTAACTTTGGTTTATTTTTTAGGTGAGACCTATGCGCCAAATTTGGCGAGTCTAAGTGGTAACGTGTTCTATACCGCGTTGTGATTCACGTGGTATATTGGTTGCTCAAAACCATTGTCGGGTGAATGGGAAATTGAAGCCAAAGTGAGCTTCATGGAAGTGGAGTTTTTGGTGAAATTTCCTAAAGTTTTAGTTTAAGGGTTGTGCCACATTGACTTGGTGGGTAAACCTTGAATGGGTTTATAAGATTTGAGTTTGGAATTTGGGGTAAGCCCCGAAGGGCACCCAAGTTTTGTAGAGAGAGAGGTTATGAGCAAAGTGGGCTAGACCCATTGGACCCAAAAATAAACACACACGCTGCATCGTCACCTTGCCATTAAATGCAGTCGGCTCTGCAAAGTGCTGGCCTGGGCGCGAGTGTGAGGTTGGATTGGGCTTGTTCGACCCAATACTAATTATTTTTTCGGCCAAAAACTTTTGAATTTTATTTTTCTAAAATTAAATTTTAATTTTTTGGAATTTGAATTTCGAAAATTAATTCCAAAAATTATGCTCGATTTTTATCTGTTTGAATTTAAACCAGAACAGTTTCAGTATCTTTTCAAATTTAAACCCAAAACAGTGCCATATCTGTTCATTCAAACTGAACAGGTTTGCACCTATTTAATTCAAACCAAACAGCCACATTTCCTCCTATAAATAGACAGACCCTTTATTGATTTTTCATTCATTCAGAAAATTCGTTCTTCCCTCTGTAATTACTCTCTGCATTTTACTGCATATAATTTTATGTAAGAAAGAGTACAAACACAAAGTGTGTTCATTGTGCAAACAATTTGTAGTGTTACTATTATTTGCTGTTGATCATTTTATCCTAGGAGATAGACGTTCACAATCTGATAGCACCGTGGAGAGGTCGAATCTGTCTTAAGGATACAGTGTTAAACACTGGACTTGATCAGAAAAATTTGTTCAACAAATTAATTTGGTAAATAATTAATTTACTTTTCTATTTTATTATTTTTTTTTGTTTCAGATTTTGATTTTGTTTTTGTAACAAAATAAAAATCTGTTTTATTTATTTTATTTTATTTTCTGATTTGATTTTTATAATGAAACAAACTCTCTCCTTTCTTTTTTTCTTCTATATTCCGTTTGTTATTAAGTACATAAAAAGAATTTATTATTATTATTTTTTTAAATACAGTGAAAATTGTCTTACAGGACCTAGGAACAAAAAACAAAAAAATTTCATCACACTATCAAGGGAATCTCCTCAAATTAAGGATACCACATTTTCAAATAAATATATGTTTTAAGGGAAATTATATTTTAGTGGAGTAGTACAAAAAATTACATTTTCATGATAGTGTAACTCTCTTGTGTACATGGTGCAAATTCATTTCTATGCTTGGTGCAACTCTTCTCAGAGTTACACACACACAAAAAAGAAAAAAAATCATTTATATATATATATATATATATTTTTTCTACTGCTCCATGTATTTGCAATTTTCCCTATGTTTTGGTATCTTTAGGTATTTTGTAATGGTGAACTTCATAACTGCATTCATCTTTATTCATGACCATATTCATTGAATTTATAATTACTACTTGTTTTTTAACATCTTATAATTACTAATTGATTAATTCAATCATAATAGTTTTTTTTTTCTCTCAAATTTAAGGCATTTCATTTGGGTATTCTTGATTGTCGATATCGTTGTTTTGTGACATCTATTGATAATATTATTATCTCAATTGTTGAGGACTTGGGTTCAACTCTTCTAAAAAAAGTTGTGATTATTGTAATTATTGAATTTGTTGCATGGTGTTGTTCCACTCTCCACATAATTGAATATCCATTGATGTAGTTATCACAATATTTATAAATTATCTCTTCTTGATTGATGTCTGGATTGGATGTTAAATTTGTCGAGAAATTAACAAATGAAATAGAATGGTAAAGGCTAAAGTTAAAAAAAAAAGGTTTATATTTAATTCACTTTTTTTCTTTATTAATTTCTCGATAAATTCAAAATCCAAACATCGTCTAAGATTCACCCAAACCAAGAAAATCATATATCTTTCCTTGGTAGGCGACAAACGGTGCTATAGCTAACATTTCCCTTTCAAACTTGCTTCAATCTGTTTGATTTTCTTATAGTTGAAGTTGTTGAAAGCAAGTTTAATTGATGCCCAGAGGGAGATACCCTATGGGCCATGTCACTAGGTAACATGGGATGCTATGATGACTTGCCATGCTATCCAAAGATTAGGTCGAGACTATATCCCAATAAGTAATAATGTTATATACGAACGGAAAATATTATATATAATTTTTATATAGAAAAATGTGATTTACTGTGATATTTTCATTGAAAACAAAGTCTTATTACAACTATATCATTGTCATGTCTTTCTAAAACAAATTCTATATAAAATATTTAATGGCTTAGCATTTTTTTTAGTCTTAATTCATGCATGGGACCATCTCTCCTTTTTCTCCCAAGCAACTAAAAAGCACTCTTCCTTCTTTGTTCTTACTGTGTTATTTTTACTTTCTTGTGACTTGGCTTACTTGCTAATTCAAGCATAGACCCTTTTCATTCCGTGTTGCATAGACCCTTTTCATTCCGTGTTGCAATGAGCTGAAGAATCCAAAGGAAAGGACCATTTTAACAGTTAGGTTTGAGGCCCCATGTGACCCTTTCGTATTATTCATCGTGGACCCAGCTTCACTCAGTAATTCTTTTGGTTCACTCTCTGATCCTATTATTTATGTTAGTGTTATATTCTAAGACTCTGTTTAGATCATGGATTTGAAAATGCATTAACTTAACTTACAACATCATTTTTAGTTATGTTCAAAAGAAAAAACTTTCATTTTTAGTTTAAGCAGAGCAAGTAACAAGCCAATACTAATAGTTGAGTTTCAAGTTCTTTATATGGTGATTTATAAATAATAATTAAAAAAAAAAAAGAAGCTGAGTAGCTATTTTCGCAAAATTTGTTAATTCACTAGACACTAGGATAAGAAAAGCTTGGTAAGCAAAAATAATAGTTATAGGTACACAGTTGTGAAAAAATCATATATATCAGATAAGATCGAGGAGTACATAAATGAAGTTAAATTTAAGACGTTCAAGTTTAAAGTTTATCTTAAGACAAAGCATTTTGTCACGATCAAGCAGTCTTATCTAGACACTTTTTGGTAAAGGTACGGGTGGAGAAGTTGGGGAATACATGGCAGTAGCAAATAGTATCAAACACAACCTACCGAGGCACTTTTGGTAAAGGTGCATGTAACACGTTGATAAGTTATATACAGAGGGAATATATGCGGCACAAAAGCATGGTTTCATAGCAAGAGTATCAAAGTCTCTCTCTTTCAATTTTTTAATGTCAGTAATGAAAGGGGGTCTCTTGTGGGAAAAGGAGAGTGAAGCGTTACATCTGCATAATAAGAGTATGACCCAAGTTAACAGTTCCACTTCACAGCTGACACACACACAAACAAAAAAAAAAAAGAAAAAAAAGAAGAAGAAAGAAGCTAACCATGATTGAAGATGCCACAAATATATATAACTCACAACTCCTCTTGTAATTTTCACATCTTAGACTTTCTTTTTTTTTTAATCATTAAATCAAATTTATAACGCTATTGATAAGTTAATGTGTGAGTGAATTTCCGATCACACTGCCCTCCTTAGTGATTCAGCGGAAGAACACAGGCAGAGTAGACGGCTCCCTGTAACCTGCACAGAAGAAAAAGACTCCGGCGGTGGTTCTTCCACCCGGGGGCACTCCGACGATCAAGTCAGTATATCTCTCAAAGATAATCAAGTGCTAAACTCACAAGCTTGAGTATAAACAACGTACCTTAGACCCATGGGGGTGCCTCTCTTTTATAGCCAATACAATCCTAGTCCCAATAGGAGCCTGGTCCTAATGGACTTAGGACTACTGCTAATCTAGGACTCCCCGTGAGTTCAAGACAAACTCCCTAAGAGTTTTATCTTTACCCAAACTGAAGTCTTCTCACAATCTAGGACTCTCGTTTATATCTTAGTTGAGCTTCCTCTTCATTCTAGGACTCTTGTCCTTTATCCGCTTATCTCGGATTCCGATATCTTCGGAGGTAACCTCGGCCTAACCGAGATAACCTCGGCAAAACTACCATAACACGTGGGGATCTCGGCTGACACTTCGGTGTCACCTTGGCACCGTGTTGGTACTCAGAAAATACATCCCCACAACTGCCCCCTAGGTTCTATTACCTCGGCATTCTGAGGTGATGGAACCTATCTTCGAACTTTATCTCGCACATCGGCCTAAGAACTTTTTAGCCGAGATCATTCATTCCAGGACGGCATGTCCTCTTCAGATTCAAATCAATTCCTTACGTGTATGAGTCATACACCAATCTTCAACCATTCGAGGACGCGTTTCATTCTTCTTGGGTGCCGCGACGCTGGCTTACAAGCCGTTTTTTTCTGCTGCTGGCCGTCACGCTGTCGTTACCCTAAGCGTAATTATTGCTTTGTTTTGCCGCCGCTTCACCTCGACAAAAACGTTTGTCTCTCTCTCGCTTCACTTCAGATTTGAAATTCTTGTTCTCTTTCTCTGAAGCTCTTTCTTCGAATTTCTTCCATTGTCCCAAACTCAAGCTCTGATCGCTTCGCCTTTGTCATTTCTGTGAAGCTCAAGTTGCTGTTGCCTACGTCACCTGACCTCAGCAGAACTCATCTCGGCCTCATCCTTTCTGGTAAGCCCCTGTTCCCTTCTTTTCCAGTTCTTTGATCGTTACTGGTTTTTCTCGCCTCTACTGTTCTTGTTTATCATGTAATTTTTGAATCATTTCTTAATTTTGCATCTGAACACTTGTACCATCTCACTTCTGTTTTTGGCCTTCCATTTTCTTGTGTTCTTGAATCTGAAACTTCTTTTTGCTTTCCTGTTTTCCAGATTTTCTGCCTTCCATTCTCATTTATTCGTAGATTTAGGTTTGGGATTTGTTGTAGAACCATCAATCTCTAGGAAAAAACTGAAACAATCAGTACCTAGGTTTTAGCCGAGGTCTTTAAAACCTTTTAGGAATCCTCAGTTTCTGTAGCCAAACGCTTATTTTTATCAGGACCATGGGTGTGTGGAGAGACAGAGTGAACACCCCAACCAAGCTTCAAAACTTTAGGCAAGAGTTCTCTATCCCAAACGATGTTCACCTCAGGCTAGCTGGGGAGGACGACTCCATTATGCCCGATGGTGACAAGATGCCTTTCCCCATAGTAGCCTTCATTTGTGGACTTAGGTTCCCTTGATCCCTCTTCCCATGAGGTCCTTCACTACTACACTCTGAACCCCATGCAACTTTCTATTAACGCCTTTAGGACACTCGTCGGGATAATAGCCTTAGCTCGGCAGGAGGGTGTTAGAATCACTCTTGCCGATATCCAATATTGTTACACCATGTGCCCCCTAAACCTTAAGGAGAGAGGTTATGTCTATTACCTCAAGCCGAGGTCCACAGCCTACAAACTAATAGCCGACCTTCCAGACTCCAACAAGGGGGCTGGGGATGATTATCTGATCGCTTCTGGAAACTGGGAATTCGGCCCAGATGAAGAAGTTCATCTCTTTCCCCTTCCACGCACGGTCAGAGAGGGCAAGGGTAAGAGCCCAACGTCAACTGCTTAGCTATTGCTTTCTTTAAAAATTTTGCATGTCTTTCAAAAATTTTATCTGTTTCTCATGTTTTGTTCTGTTTTGCAGACGTTCGCCAGCCTCATAAGGACTTCCGCCAGTCCTATCATCCTGGAAAAGACCTGAAGAAGCTGTTGGACCTTCCTGTTGAAAAGCGCAAAGCTCCACTCCTGCTAAATTTCATCCCCACTTACACATCAAAGTTGCTCGACGACCCAAAGAAAAAGAAGAGAACCTCCTCATCAACCGCCTCCACTGAACAAGTTGCTTCCACGTCTGAACTAGCCGACCAGCCATCAACTTCGGCACCAAATTTGGTTCCAGTCCAAGAAAAGAAGCGCCGACGCAGACTCGTCAAAACAGCCAAAATGGAACGTCCAGTCAAAAAGGTGCTAGACCTTCTGGCCGATCTTCCTGATGATATGGATGATGTACCAGCCCAAACTGTGCCCCCACCGAAACCGAAGAGAACCAAGAAGACCCAACCAAAGGCCAAGGCGAATGAAGCCAATGCCGAGGCTGAAGATGCCCTGCCAATCTCCCAGCTAGCGGAGAGCAGGAAGACCACTTCTGCTCCTGTGAAGAGGTCGGCTGAGACGCAGCCCTCTGGATCTGGTCCATCGAAGAAGCAAAAGCCTTCAACCTCGGGATCCAGGGTTTCCAAAGTTCCCTGGGAGCCCAAAATTACACTTGAGGACAAGCCAGTTTATGCCAATGAAAGCGCCTCTGACGTTAACGTCGGCGTGGCACTCAAGATGGTCGTTTCATCGAAGGTGATCTTGAAAAAAACTCCAAGATCAGTGAATACGAGAACTATGCCCTCATGTTGCAACGTTCTGTCCAAGTAAGCCTTCAGAACTTTGATAATCTTGCCTTATCTTCATACTTGTAAAATGTCATTTTCACTCTGTAATAACCTTTGACTGTATGAACCGTCGGGCCGTTCACACGCCCACGCCTTCTCTGTGAAGGCATTTGAAACAAGGAGGAGCTCTACGAGTTAAAGAAGGAGTTTGCCCTTCAAAGACCCAAAAAGAGATCAACGAGGATGAAAAAAAGCTGGAAGAAGCGGTAGAGGCGCCACAAAGGCCCAATCAATTGCTCTTCAAAAGGCTGAGGCTGCTGTAAACGTCAAGGAAGTAGCCGAAGCCGAGAAAAAGGAAGCCGAGGCTAAGAAGGCTGAAGCCGAGAAAGAGCTTAGGGATGCTCTGGCCACGAAAAAGGCTGAAATTGAAGCTGCCTACAACCAAGGCATGGTAGACGTCGCTGAAGACTACAAGCTTCAGGTCAAGCAAGCTTGCAACAAAGGATACGTCCTAGGTTGGAATGCTTTGGCCAAGAAGCTTGATCTTCCAACCGACTCGCCATGGCGCAAGACCGAGGCCCTGCGTCTTCCTTGCCCTCTTCCTCCATCTCCGAGCCAAACTGAAGATGAATCTGAAGCCGACGCTGAAGATGAAGATGAAGCTTTGGTGAGGAAGACCAAATCTCCTCCCCAGATCGACCTGACTGGAGATGAAGAGATTGAAGCTGCTCCCAAAAAGGCAGACTTTGGTACCTTATCTTCTGACCTTCTTTTGGTAGGGAGAAGTGTTGATGAGACCTTGGCCGAGCTTGATGCTGAAGTCGCCGCAGACAAACAAGCCAAGATTTCAGAAAACAAAGAAGCTGAGGTTGTGGTGGAAGGGCAGACTGAGGTTGTGGCAGAAATAAGTGCTGAAGTTGTTCCTCAAGGGACCCCCGAGGTCTCAGCCCAACCAACTCCTGAAGCTGAAACAACTTGAATGTCTTTTGTTTTTCTTTTGTACTTTGTTTCTTTTCTTTGTAAGCTGTTCTTTTTTGTGGCCGATGTGCCTCTCTGCTGCTTGTAAACAACTTATTTATGCAACTGTTTATTCTTGAATGCTTCAGGCTTTTAATTCTTCTTCTGAATGATTCTATACTTAGAATATTTTGCATGATTTCCAGATTCTTCCTTCTTTGCACAATCTCCTCGGGTAACATACCTCGGGCATTACACCTGCAAATTTCACTTCGGCAAGAGACTGTCCTGCATTCTTTCATAAATTTCAACAAGTATAGACAGATACTATTCAATGTTAACTTTTCTCAAGTTCCAAAGGCCATAAATAACAATTTCAGTTTGCCTTTGTTGTAAATTGATACAAATTTCAAAAATAATCAGTAAACTTTACTCAAGTCTTAACAAGTGTTTAGGCAATAATCTTTACTCAACTTGTAAATTGCTACAAATTTCAACAAGCGAGGTCAAGGAATCTTCTTGGCTTGACCTCAACTTGTAAATTGCTACAAATTTCAACAAGTAAAGATAAGGAATTTATCTCAGCTTAACTTTGACTTGTAAATTGCTACAAATTTCAACAAGTAAAGATAAGGAATTTATCTCGGCTTAACTTTGACTTGTAAATTGCTACAAATTTCAACAAGTAAAGATAAGGAATTTATCTCGGCTTAACTTTGACTTGTAAATTGCTACAAATTTCAACAAGTAAAGATAAGGAATTTATCTCAGCTTAACTTTAACTTGTAAATTGCTACAAATTTCAACAAGTAAAGATAAGGAATTTATCTTAGCTTAACTTTGACTTATAAATTGCTACAAATTTCAACAAGTAAAGATAAGGAATTTATCTCGGCTTAACTTTGACTTGTAAATTGCTACAAATTTCAACAAGTAAAGATAAGGAATTTATCTCGGCTTAACTTTGACTTGTAAATTGCTACAAATTTCAACAAGTAAAGATAAGAATTTATCTCACTTAACTTTAACTTGTAAATTGCTACAAATTTCAACAAGTAAAGATAAGGAATTTATCTCACTTAACTTTAACTTGTAAATTGCTACAAATTTCAACAAGTAAAGATAAGGAATTTATCATGACTTAACTTCGCTAAGCATTACTAATGTCTTCTCTCGCTTTAATGTGAACCTAAGTTCCTCTTGGGTTCTCATTATTCAAAAACAACATCGTGCCAAGTTGTATAAGTTCGGAGAAATTCTGCTGAGATTTTATTGATCATATCGACAAGAAAAATCAAAGAACATCTAATGATAGAAAAACTTTAAATTACAAGTGTTCCATGGTCTAGGCAATGCTTTGCCCTCGTTATCTTCGAGCCGATATGCCCCATTCCCTAACACCGAGGTGATTCTCAGAGGGCCTTCGGTTTGGGCCAAGCTTGCCCTCTCTCGATCCTTCTTATTGTAACGACTTTTCTCAAGACTAGGTCGTTGACTTAAAATCCTTGGATTGACCTTCTTGTTGTAAGTTTTGGCAAGTTGTTGTTGGTATCTTTGCAAGTTGGATTGCGACTTTCTCTCTTCTTTCTTCTAGTAGGTCCGGATCTCGGGCTAGAGCACATCATTAGACCCGCTCAACTCCTGCGTTACGATCCACAGGATGCCGATCTCGATGGAATGATCGCTCGTGCCATAAGCCATGGCAAAAGGGATTCCTGTTGATCTTCTCGGCGTAGTGCGATATGCCCGAGCACGCGTTGGGCAATTGCTACCCACTTCCCTTTTTGTCGCCTGCACTCTTCTTTATCCCATCTAAAATGACTTTGTTTGATGCTTCTTGCCCATTACTTTGGGGAAAGCTTGGTGTTGAAAAATAGTTCTTTATTTTGAACTTTGCACAAAAATTCTTGATGAGCTTCTTTGTCAAAGCGTGTTCCGTTATTAAACGATTGCTCTTGGAATCCCAAATCTGGTGATGATGTTTTTCCAGATGAAACTCTTTACATCCACATCTCGGATTTTGGCAAGAGGCTCTGCTTCTATCCATTTTGTGAAGTAGTCCGTAGCTACCAGTAGGTATTTCCGTTGCCCGTTTGGGGCAATTTTCCAACAAGATCCATGCCCCATTGGGCAAATGGCCAAGGGTTGAAGCAGGTTGGTCGGCAAGTGGTGATGTATCAATGGTGCAAACCTCGGCATTGTTCACACTTCTTCACATAGGCTTCAGATCTTTTTGCATATAGGGCCACCAATACCCCGGTAATGGCCCCGAGCTAACGATCTCGCCTGCGTGGCTTCCACAAACTCCTTCATGAATTTCATACGTAAAGTCTTCGACTGAAGAGGTGTACACACCTTAAAAGAGGTCCGATGAAGGATCTTCAGACAGATGTCATTCTGTCAGATCAATCTTGCCGACTTCACCGACCTTATGTGCTTCCTTCGATCTTACGGCGGTTTACCCTCTTTTCAGAATGCAACAATTGCATCCATCGACTTTGTCCCAAGTCCACACATAATGCTTCTTGCATTGTGTGTGGTGACTCTATTTCGGGTTTGATAGGTAATCCACCATGATTGTCCTCGTCTTTCCGGTTTGCATTGAGCTTGCTAAGTTGGCCAACGCGTCGGCGTGGTTGTTATCATCTCGGCTAACTTGAAGAAGTCGGCAGTTTTGAAACATGTCTGCCAGCCTGATGACTTCCTTTGCATATGCCGACATCCTTTCATCTCGGGCAACGAACTCTCCTGTAGTTTGATTTACTATGAGTTGTGAGTCACAAAAAACTATTACCTCATCTGTCTCTGCTCTTGCCCAAAGTCAATTAATGCTTCAGACTACGCCTCATTGTTCGAGGCTTTGAACCCTAGTCGGATAGATCGTTCCAAGATCTCCCCATCGGGAAATTAACACTACTCTCGCTTCACCGCCGGTTTGAGCTCCCATCAACAAAAAGTTGAAAGGAGTCGCCGATGTAGATGTTGCAGGGTCTGAGTTTTTCCTTCCTCGGTTCCTTACCCTTTGGCTAGGCTTCTCTTTCCTTGCTCGGACGCCATTCATCTCGACTCAGCGGAGCCCGATGTTCGATGTACTCTGGTGAGAACTCGGCCACGAAGTCGGCCAAGACTTGGCCTTTAATTACGGTTCTTGGCACGAACTCCAGTCATATCGCCCAAAGTTCTTGCCCGTCTAGCAATTCGTCGATCAAGTCTCCTTGTTGCAACAAGGATTTTAATGGGTGCTCACGTAACCACTATCTTATGAGCCTAAAAATAATGGTTTAGCTTCTTTGAGGCCATTACCAAGGCCAGATTAATTTCTAGTGGTAAATACCTTGTTTACGCATCGCCAAGGTTTTACTTACGTAGTATCTTTATACGCTCTCCCTTCTTCTCGGATAATCACAAAGACTCACGGCGTCAAAGCTGCTAGGTATAAGAACAGTTCCTCCCCAGGTTGAGGTGTTGAGAGGACTGGAGCCGAGGTGAGGTATTTCTTCAAGTCGGCCAAAGCGGCCTCGCATTCCTCTGTCCATAAAAAATCTGTGGCCTTTTCACCAGATTGAAAAAAGGTTTACACTTGTCCGAACTTGACTTATGAACTGTTTATTTAGGGCTGCGGCCCTTCCAGTAAGCATCTGAACCTGCTTAGCCGATGTCGGACTCTGTAATTCCAGAATGGCCTTGATCTGATCTGGGCTGGCTTCAATGCCCCTTCTTGTCACCAGCTATCCCAAGAACTTACCGGATCTGACTCCAAATGCGCATTTCGATCGTTTAGTCGAGCCGATATGTTTTGAGTATGTTGAAGACCTCTTTTAAGTCGTGAGATGATCCTTCGGTTCCTTGGTCTTCACGACCATATCATCGATGTAGACTTTCACAGTTCGCCAATCAAGTGTCTCGAACATCTTGGTCACCGCCTTTGGTAAGTTGCTCTGCGTTCTTCAACCCAAAAGGCATGACTCAGTAAAGATCTGATCTTTGGGAGTGATAAACGCCGTCTTCTCCTCATCCGGGTACATGGCTATCTGGTGATACCCCTATATCGTCCAAGAAGCTCATCCTTCCATGTCCAGATGTGGCGTCCACTAACCGATCGATCTTTGGCGAGGGAAGTCTGTCTTTGGGGCGAGCTTTGTTCAAATTTGTGAAGTCTACGCAGACCTCCACTTGCCATTCTTCTTTTTACTACCACGGTATTTGATAACCACGTCGGGTAATTGGCTTCTCGGATGGCCCTGGCCTCTAGATGTCTAGCTACTTCTTCTTCCACTGCTTCGACGTGCATCAACGTCGGTCTCCTGGCTCGTTGGATTACAGGCTTGGCCGGCCTGTCAACGTTGAGTCTGGCATGTGACCTCGGGGTCAATGCCAGGCATTTCATAAGGTGTCCAGGCGAACACCTCAATATTTTTTCTCAGAAAGGCTTCCAACTCCCTTTCTTCTTCGACTAATCCTGCGTCGAGAAGAAAGAAGCGTTCCTCATCGCCTCTTGGGCGAAGACTTTCTTCAATGCTTCTTCACTCTTCTCGGCTCCTTGCCGACATCATCTAGGACTTTCATGTCCTCTTCTTCAACCTCTGTTTCTTCCGGTTCTCGAATGTTGCAGGTTAGCTTCATTGCTGCCATGGAGCAATTTTTCGCCTGCAACTGATCTCCTCTGATTTCCTCAATCCCATGTTCAGTCGGGAATCGTAGCAGTTGATGCAAGGTTGAGGAAACTGCCCCCATTGCATGCAACCACGGCCTCCCCAGGATGATGTTGTAAGGCGAAGGTGTATCAATCGCAATAAATTTCGCCCTCATCTTCTTCGTGCGGCTTGTACCTCCAAGCTTGTTGCGCCTAAAGGCCATGTCGGCGTTCCATTGAAGCCGACCATCGGGCCGCTTTGATCGCTCCATGTCATCGTGAAGGCCTAACTCCTTATAGCATCTCGACATACATGATGTCACGAGGCGCTTGATCAATCAAGATCGTTTCACGGCATTCCCCAACCCGAGGGATACTACCAGGCATCATTGTGCGGATCTTGAACCATGTCAAGGTCGGCCTCTGTGAAAGTTATCATTGATCCTTGGCAATCTTGCCGAGGTCTTTTGATTCACCGACGGTTGACATCTGCAGATGTTTCACCTCTGCGTCTCCCAGATGTCGTTTTCATTCACCTTTGAGTGGATCACGTTAACCACCCGAGGTCCTTGCCGCTGTGGTTCTTCTTATTTGGGCCGCTGGTGCTTGAGGCAATCGTGCTGTTTCTTCCTGGTTCTGGCCTCATCCACAAGGTCTCTTAAATGGCCTTGCCTCACCAGATCTTCTACGTGTGCTTTAAGGGCTCTGCAACCTTGAGTTGGGTGGCCCTGCTCATTATGGTAGGCACAACGCCTACCAAGGTTTCTCCCCATGAATTCTCCTTGTGCTCTTGCGGGCGCCCTGAAGTAGGGCTGATTTCGAATTTGGTCAAGGACCTTTTGGATTGGAACACCGCTGCCATCGCTTGTTTAGTCCTCAACTCCGTCTCCTGTTTGTTTTGTCCGTTGTTACCTCGGCCTCGCTTCGGCGAGCCGTTGCCTTTTTCTGTCTTCGTATCCTTGTTCCCCGAGGTGTCTTCCTCGGCTCATGCGTATTTCTCAATTCTCGCTATGAGCTCTTCCATGCTCTTTGGCAGGGTTTTCGCCAAAGACTTCCGCAATGGACAGTCATCCTTCAGGCCGTTCTTGAAAGATACGACCGCCACCTCCTGGTTGCATTCAGGTATTCGATTGAACACCTCATAGTACCTCTTTGCATAAGCCCTAAGGCTTTCGTCTTTTGCCGATTTTAGGGCCATCAACGATCCACCCTCGGTCTAGCTTTGTTTGTTATGAACACGGCAACAAACATCTCGGCCAGCCTTCCATCTTCACGCCCCTTTGGGAGTTTGTGGAACGATCGATGCAATCTCCCCAAAGGATGAAGGAACACTTTGCAGAGCAACGGCTCGTTCCCACTGTACAAAGCCATGGAATTCAAAAATAATCCAACATGGAAGTTAGGGTCCGGCTTACCATCATATATCCGGAGCCTCGGATATCTTGAATCTTTTCAAGACGACGAATCTATACAATCGCCGAGAATGGAGTCCTCGGCTTAACCGGAAGTTACTGCTCCGACATTCTCCTGCTTCCTCTTGAGGTAATCTCTTAAGTCCTCTTTACTTCTTCCCGCACTGTCATTGGGCTTCAAATTTTCTACAAGACTACTCGGCCTCATGGTGGCCTCTTTTTGATCCTTCTCCGTAGGACGATCGAAACATAATATCCGCCGGAACATGCCGATGTTCTTTGGGTCCGCTTCTTCGCAGATGTCCTTCGACTCTTCGTCTCGCTCTTCTCGGCCGACTTCCTGGAAGGTCGGTGAGAGTACCTTCCGCCTGGTGTGTTGTGGGGCTTCGGGGATCTCTTTCCGTCCCTTCTTCTGGCCATTTGCTGCTGGCATTGGTGTGTCCTGCAGCGGATATGGCGTGATGACGTTGTTCTGCATCATGAAGTTGACGACCGATTGAAGGTCTGCCAACTTATTTGCCATCTCCTTTACTTCTTCATCCCTCCTCAGACATCTGTCTTTCCATGTCTGGAGGTCATCCTCGTTATAGTATTTGCCCCTGTCCGCTTTCTTTGATGTATCACCGTTTTGGCTGACGGTGTTCTCTGCGTGATTCTGATCACGAACTTCCTCATTGTGGTCTCCTTCTTCCGCGTTAAGGTCGGCGGGTCTTCCACTCCCAACCGAGCATCATCCCAACCTTTTCCTCTGCGAGTTATCGCCATCTACTCTTCTCTCGTTCCCACAGACGGCGCCAAATTGTGAGTGAATTTCCGATCACACCGCCTCCTTAGTGATTCAATGAAGAACACAGTAGTAGACGGCTCCTCAGAATCTCAGAAGTAAAAGACTCCGGCGGTGGTTCTTCCACCCGGGAGCACTCCGACGATCAAGTCAGTATATCTCTCAAAGATAATCAAGTGCTAAACTCACAAGCTTGAGTATAAACAACGTACCTTAGACCCATGGGGGTGCCTCTCTTTTATAGCCAATACAATCCTAGTCCCAATAGGAGCCTGGTCCTAATGGACTTAGGACTACTGCTAATCTAGGACTGCCCGTGAGTTCAAGACAAACTCCCTAAGAGTTTTATCTTTACCCAAACTGTAGTCTTCTCACAATCTAGGACTCTCGTTTATATCTTAGTTGAGCTTCCTCTTCATTCTAGGACTCTTGTCCTTTATCCGCTTATCTCGGATTCCGATATCTTCGGAGGTAACCTCGGCCTAACCGAGATAACCTCGGCAAAACTACCATAACACGTGGGGATCTTGGCTGACACTTCGGTGTCACCTTGGCCACGTGTTGGTACTCAGAAAATACATCCCCACAGTTAATTAATCAGTAAACCTTATTAAATAGGTGGCTAAGGCCGGCATCGTTGTATCCCAAGTTTGGAGAGGTAATAATGGATAACAACAATGATAGGTGGTTCAAAAAATCATGACTTGAATGGCTCGAAACACCAAAAACGACGTCGTTTTGAGTGTAAAACGACGTCGTTTTAACACATTCGAGCCATTTGAGTCACAAAAATTTGAGCTACCAAACATTTTCTAATAAAAAATTACAGTGGTCTCCTCCACCTAGTGGGATATGGACCGTATTTTTTAAACATGTTGTTATGAAGCTCCACAAATAGGTAGTTCTCTCATTCTAGTCTAGATCAAAATTGGACTATGTTGATGTTGCAGTACTAGTTATGTTTGGCTAGCTGATAAAGATCAAAAAATGTATAGCCACATAAATACAAATATTATATATATGAGTTATTCTAGAATGTACACTCTTAAATGTTATAATTAAATTACTTTCAATTTAAAAAAAATATATAATGAGTCATAACTAAACATCACAGAAGGTATAACTAATTTTTTTTATATCATAACTAAAATAATAATTATAATATGTCTAATTGATATTACAATAAATCATAACTAATATCATAATAAGTTATAATTAGAAATCACATAGTTCACACCCTAAAATGGGGGGTGCATTATAGAATTTTACTTAAATTTATAATTAAAATATATTAAAAAATGTCAACATGTTCTGCTTTGTTTTTTGTTTTAGGAAATACAACGCAATACAATATACATTTCTATTTAGAGGGATAAAAGACATAAGATTTGAAATTCAGACTTGTTGTCTAGTAAACCTCTTTGATCATTTTGTTTTGTTTTGTTTTGTTTTAGGTTTGTGAATAGTTAGTTCCAAAGGAATGCGCAGTTTTCGACCCAAACAAGGAACTACCAACCACCAGGTAGTAATAAAATTTTAACAGTGAACTGGGGAAAAAAATATTTAAAAGGCATTATAAAAGAGAAAAATGGTGATAAATCTAATTTAGAGAGTGTTTAATGCATTAGGTACAATGAATATTTTTTGTAACCCAAGGGTGTTTGGCAACTTGGTAAAGGTTTGGGGGTTAAGATCCTAGGTCTCAAGTTCAAAACTTCTTGGGCCAATCTCTTGGGCGTAGGGTAGTTGGTTAGGAGGTTAACCTCAAATTGTTGCTAGTACCACAGTACTTGGTGTGGGCCTAATGCTCCCTCGCTGCTCAAGTCCTGACTTAAGCGGAATTTGTTTTGGGAGGTCGGGACAAGTTCACAAGTTATAGTTTCCTATCTCGGAATGGACAATAGGACACCTTGGTGATCTCTGTAAGGGCCGCTAGCCTGGACCTCCGCGAGAGTGAGAGGATTGTAAAAAAATTTTTTTTTAAAAAATATATATATTTTTTGTTGGTGAGAAATCCATATTTTGTGAAATAGTATGGTAAGAAGTCTTGTAGGACATTTTGTTTCCAATTTTACCCCTTGACTTTTTTTTATCTGTTTGACTTTTTGTTGACTATCTGTTCAAATTTTTTACCCTATCTGTTTAAATTTTTTTCCTATTTGTCCAAGTTTTATCTGTTGAATTTTTTCAACCTACTTGTTGAAATATTTTTTTATCTGCTGAGTTTTTTTACCTAATTTTTTTTTATCTGTTAGAATTTTTTTAACCTATACACTTTTTGGTTTTCTGTTAAAATCAACTTAACATATAGACAGAGATGAGAGAGTGATCTATTGAAATATACCTAGTCACTATTTGTTGCAATCATCAACAAAAAAAAAGAAACGAAAAGATCATCAACAACTAATTTGAATAACACAATGATAGGGTCATATACAAATAATATATATCATCATGAGATGATCATCATCATCAGAGATCATGAGGATGAGGAAAATGAAGAAGAGTCAGTCTCTTTATGAGGCATCTTACGACCAAACCACACTGGATCCAACCTCACTACCACCACCACCACCACCACTACCACCACCAAACGTGGCAGTGTGGTGGTATTATCATCAACAGACAGAATGAATCTATCAACTCAGTTATTAAAGAAATTCCAAAACTATGTCACACTAATAAACAAACTCAATAAGAACTAGAACAATCTGGGATCATTAGAAGGAACAAAACAAAATATTCAAAGTCCATATTAAAAATTTTCACTACGAAAATTCAACTAACAAATACTACCTTTTATTTTGATCTCAGTAACCTTACTTTAGAAACGAAATTGCACTGACGATCAATATACCGATACATAGATATTGTTGTGGCTCTGATGGTGAAAGCTTAAAGTCCCATCAAGAGGCAAATTGAGCCCTAAATCGATACCATTTTGGCCAAGGAAATGCGACCTCCTATTGTAGAACAACTCCGAAGCTTTTGGTAAAGCTGTTTGTTGGTATTTTTTTCATAATAATACATGAAAAATATATAAAATAAATTCAATAGAAATGACAAAATAATTTTTTTATTAAAAGGATGAAATATAAAATAAACGACACAATTAAAAATATATAAATGAATTGGATTACATTACTAATAGAACAAATTATTAAAAGATTAGAACTCATCAAATTTATCGAAGTCTATACTAGACAGTTTCCTTAAAACAGATTCACCATCTCCCAATGGATGCTAAAAGTAAGCCGGCGTCTGTCTCCCAAAATATGACGATTGAAACCAGCTAAAACAGAAACACCTTCTGAATAGCTTCGACCAACTTAACAATAGATGCACTCTCTCTAACAAGAACCAAAGAAGAGGCTAACAAAAGAAGATAGAAAAATTTTTCTTTTGTGTAAAAAACCATCTCTAACATTTTATCTTAAAACACCATCTCATTTTCCATCACAAAACATCTCTAAAAACAACCTACTAAGTTGGAGGAGAAAAATCTCTATTTATACTAGTAGAGGAGAGCCTTAGCCGTGAAGGCTAATATCAATAGGGTTATCAAATGTCATCAACTCTAGTCATTAGAGCTAGAGTTACAAAGGTTTAAAACTCCAAAACCACTATATAAATCATAAGATGTATATAATGTATACGTTTTGAGAATTAAACTAGATGGGTTGCAAAATAGATATGGGTGTTGGGTCATAACCCGATCTAAGCCTAATCTCAAACACATGTACAAACTAAGCCCAAAGCTCAAGACTAAGTCAAAGTCCAAACTCAACATATGTACAAGTACAAGTCTAGACCCAGTTCAAACCCAGACTAAGTCCAGATCTAAATCCAACTTTATTGATGCCCACTGTATGAGACAATTTTCATTCACAACTCAATAGTTTCGGCTCATTATTTTTGTATTGTAATCTTCTCATTTAAGATAATACAAAACCACTGAGACCCACCTCAACCGACAGTTGGGTCCCATTTTAATTTCGAATTGAAATTGTTAAAAAACCATTATTTTCCAACACTACTTCGATACGGTGGCGCGTGGAGCTTGGATGCCGGAGAGATGATAATTAGTTTAGATTCGAAGATTAGATGAGTGAGAGAGATGAGGCGGGTTAAGAGTTAGAGGTGGAGAAGAATGGGACAAAAGGAGAAGGAGGCGGATAAGAGGAGGTTGGAGAAGGTTGAGGTGCGGCCATTGAAAACGATAATGACAACGGATGTAGCGGTGAGAGAGAGGGAAAGAAGATGGAGGGAGAGGTCTGAAGAACACTAGTGTAGATGGAGGCGACTTAGGCGACAAAGGTATGGTCAGAGTCGACGATGGTGAAGTGAGGCGAAGCGAGGTGGCGACGAAGTGGCGAGGTCGAAGATAAGAGAGAGAGAAAGAGAGAGAGTGTTTGATTTTTATAGTCTGATTTGTGCATATCATATATATGTGTATATATATATATATATATATGATATTTTAGTCATTTTGCTTGAACTTGTTCTTTTGGACAAAATGTTTCAAAGCCTGGAACTTTGGCCAAACAAAATTGTAATTTGGACTTTTAGACTAATTGCCCATTACAAAAAATAAAATGTGTGAATCACATTTATTTTAAAGATGATTTGTACAAAATCAAATTTAAATGTATTCCACGCATTTTATTTTTAATAATAATAAATTTATTCTACGCATATTTTACCTTTAAAAATAAATTTTATATTTGGTTTCAGGTTTTTGAAAATTAAGGATATGTCTGGTTTGGCTTTGCATAGTGATTTGGGGAAAATTTTTCTAAAAAACTTATTTGGTTTGTAATTTTTCGAAAACAATTTCTAAAATTGCTTTATTTTTCTTACACATCAATCAATCATTTTTCTTTTCTTCTCTCATTCTTAATCACTTTTTCTCTCACATGCATTTACTCAATTATAACAAAATATCAAATCATTCCAAACTCCCAAACTCCAAAACTACTTTCAAAATACACAACCAAATAAATCAAAAAAAAAAAAAAATTTAAACTCTCTCCCCAAAATAATTTTTAAAAATTACTCTCTCAAAACCAAACCAAACCAAACCTACCCCAAATTTTTTGTTTGTTGTTAATATTTTTAAAATTTTAAGCAATTTTTTTACGTTTTAATTACTTAGATGTATCTAAATAGTAAAATATTTGTGAAAAATATTTTAAAAAATTAATAAATATACAAAAATATAAAAAATGTATTGAATTTTTGTATTTTTGATATTTAATGATTTTAAAAATTTTTTTTTTTACTAATATTATACTTTTTAAGTGTATTTATGTTAAGTGTGTCTAAAAATTAAAAAATATTGCTTAAAATATTAAAAAAATTCAATGAAAACAAAAAAATATAGAAAATGAAAAAGTAAAAATTTTTTGAAAGGTAAATTCTGAAAAGTAAAACTAAACAGAGTGATTTTTTTTTGAGATATGTATTTTTTTTCTTCATAAGAATCTCAAGGCAAACAAGTTAAGGTTATGAGTTTGGGATACAAATGGCAATGGATCTGGTTTTTTGCGTGAATTTTTACTTTTAAATTTAATTATTTTAGTAATATAATTTTATATTTTCTTATAAACTTAATAATTTTGATTTATTTATCACTACTTTATTCTATTCAATCAATATTCTTTCAAACTATTTAATTAAAATTAAATTAAAACAAACACGATTAGATTGAGAAATTTTGGCTTATTTTGAAAAGATGGTAAAAAGTGGCCAAACTACTCCTATTTGTTTAAAATATTACAATTTCACCAATGTAGCATATTTTGACTCATGAAGGGTAAAATTGTAATTTCACCTTTGTCTACAAACCACCTTTCCAAATGAAATAAAATTCAAAAAAACTAACTTTTAACTTTTGTTACAAATCAAAAAGCGTGACTAAAAACCAACTTCCCAAATCAACCCTTTATCATCCAGGTGTGATGAGAAATGGCGGAAGTATTTTGGACACTAGAAAGAAGCCAAAGGGCTGGGCGTATAGGGTACCCTAAGCCATGTGGTCGGCTCACATCACTCTTTATCACGTGGGACACTTTCACACCACACACACCCCACTTGTCTGCACTCCCCTCCTCCTCCTCACCTTCTTCTACGTCTTCTACTTTTCTTGTTTTATTTATTTATTTATTATTATTATTTTTTTTAATTTCTTTTTTTATCATCATCAAATTCTTCTCACTTTCTGTCCCAATATTTCCACATTTTTTTACTTGTATATGTCTCTCAAATTTTATTTTATTATTATTTTATTTTTTTCTTGCAACAAACATTCAGGCCTTGTTTGGGAAGACTACATAAGTGTACTTTTTGTCTTTTTGAACAAAAAATTTGAGGTTGAAAATATGGATGTTTGGGTTAACTTTTTGACTTTTTATGAAAAAATGTGTAATAAAAAATTGTGAAAATTGGTTTTTAGAGGAAAATTTGAATTGGGAGTTGTGCAGCCGTAATTGTTGACTTTTGGTAAATAGTGTTAATTTTTTAATTTTTTGAGTAACTTTTTGGCTTTTTGAATTATTTGGGAGTACCCAAACTTGGCCTCAGACCATGTACTAAAAGTATCAATTAAAGTAAATCCATGTCCATTAATTAAGAGTTGGATATAGCTTCCTCTTCAGAGGGCTGTTTGAGGACCACAAAGGAGGGTCTCTTTGAGGGCCTAATCTAATTCAATGTGTCTGTTGAATTTGAAGTTATTTTGTGCTCTTAGGATATTGAACCAATATTTTTTAAAATCACACGATGAGATGTTATTCTTCTCATATTAGATGAGCGGTTCAAGAGATTTGCAAAATCAAGATTGTAGATGTTGATCATTTTAGATGGGATGTTATCCAACAGATATGTATTTTAGGTAGGGCTGGGCATAAGGTTATCCGACCCGCACAACCGCCCTACCCGACCTTACCTACACGCGTATGGGCGGTTTCGCAAATACAATAGGGTGGAGTGCGGTTTGGACAATTTCTAATTTTCGGGTTGCGGACGGGTTGTGGGTTTGAACTACACCCGACCAATCTGCCCGCATCACATTTTTATTTATTTATTTATTTTTTTCAGATCTGGACCGTTCACTTCACTTCATCTAGACCCAAACAAAACAAACAAAAACCCTAAATTGTCCCTGCTCATTGCATTATCCCTTTTTACAGTTTGTTGTGCAAGAAATTTCTTTTGCCAAAGCCATCATGCCACGATGGTAATCATATGCAATAGGGCAGTATGGGTTTCAGGTTCAATTTTACATCTCTGAACAATGTTTTCAAGTTCATGCAAATTGAAAAATTGTTTCAAACCTTGCAAGGTTTTGTGGTTGAGTTAATTGTTGTTGTTGTTTTTTTTTTTTTCATCAGTGCTGAAGGCACTGTAAATGAGGGAAAGGGAAAAAAGCCTTCCAATGTGATCACCTAGTTTGTTTCTATTAATCACTCTTGGTGGATAAGAATGTGTTTGAAATTTGGATGTTCAAAAATAAATGATGTTTTTCCAGATTGTTTGAGTGAAAATTTGGTCAAGTATGCTTAACTTTTTTAATGCTATGCACTTGCATTACAATGACTTGTTATAATCATATGCTCCCCATCCTGCAAAGAGAAAAAAGAAAAGGCCTTGTGGGAAAAAAAATTCAAAAATTAATTTTTAAAGGGAAAAATTCAAACCGCAAATTGCCTGTACATCCATAAACCCTATCTGCACAAATCGTAAACCGCACTGTGGGCGGTTGCGGTTTGAATTTTTTCCAAACCGCAGAGGTATGGGCGGGTCAAAACCAAACCGCAAACCACACAAAACCGATCCGCGAGCACCCTTAATTTTGGGCAATATTCTCCCTATCTTGGATCTCAATTTTATTGCAACTGCTCTTGAACATATGATACTTTTACTTGAAAGGGTGTTTGAGATGATTTTTTTTTTTTTTAAAAAAGAAGGTATATTTTGACTTTTTATGAAAAAAAATATAAAAAAATAAAGAGGTTGATAAAAAAATAAAAAAATAAAAAAAATTACCTGAGTAAAGTATCATCTGTTCAAGAGAGTCGCAATAAAATTGAGATCCAAAATATAGAGAATATTGCCTAAAATACAGTGTTCTTGGAAGTGTTATGCATTTTTCTGATTTTTTTTCATTCTTCCTTTGTCGACAATTTTATTATCAGTTCTACTAAATCGCGTGGCTGTTGAGAGCATTGCGATAATGTTGCAAGAGCACACACTAATTTTTCCTCTTAAAAGCATTCTTTCTGCACTGTCCCCCCCAAGGGGTCCATGTTTTTATAGAAGGCATCTTTGTTATCCTCACTTAAATTGGTGAGTATATGTATTGTAGTTGATCTTAAGTCAAATGGTTGAGAAAGACAACTTTTAATTTCTTTTTGGGTAAATTACAAATACATCTTTTGAGATTTGATTAAAATACGAATCGCCTCTTGCAGTTTTGAAAATTACATTTCACCTCCTGAGGTTTCCAATTTCATAACAAATCTCTCTTTTTATTAATAAATTATCAAATTAATTAACAGTTTTTAATGATGTTAAAAATATGTTTCAATTAATAATTTAAGTAATTTTATTATTGTATAGGAGAGTAATTATGAATTTCATTTTTTTAGTTAATTCTGTTAAATAAATTTTTTTAATAAGAGAATATTTGTAATTTTTCAAACTAGAGGGAATAATCTATATTTTAGGCAAACTTTAGGGGGTGCATTTGTAATTTATTCATTCTTTAATAATTAGAAGCATTTTTTAATTAAAAGAAGGGATAAATTACAAATACACCTCCTGAGGTTTACTTAAATTACAAATTATCCCCTGTAGTTCTAGACATTACATTATGCCCCTTAAGATTTCTAATTTCATAACAAGTAGGTCCTTTTATTAATAAATCATTAAGTTAATTAACAGTTTTTTAATAATATTAAAATTTTATTTTAATTAATAATTCAGATAATTTTATTATTATATGGGTGAACAGTTAGAAATTTCATTTTTTTAATTAATTCTGTTAAATAAAAAATTCTAACAGGGAGATATTTGTAATTTTTCAAAGAATAATGCATCGTAGCTCGACTGCTACGAGGCTCGAAATGGCTCGAGGGAGAGAAGAGAGGAAACAGAGGAGAAAGAGAAGGGAGGGAGAGAGAGGAGAGGGCTCGTCGTGGGAGGGAGAGAAGAGAAGGGAGCTCGTCGCTGATCGTCCGTCGCAGCAGACCGTCGCAGGGAGGGAGGAGCTTCAGACTGTCGATCGTCGTGGCCTCGCCTCCGGCCGTCCTCGCCCAGCTCCAGATCGTCACCGCCGTCCTCCCTTCGCCAGATCGTCACCACCGCCTCCGCCTCCTCCTCCCCTGTTATTAGGGCCCTCACTCCTCCATCTCCTCCTTCTTCTCCCACTGTTTTTCTTGCAACAGAAAAAAAAAATTCGAGACCCAAAACGACGTCGTTTTGGGTCTCGAGCCAGATTTCGAGCCTCGAATTCGAGCTACCAATCACTGCCGTTTTTCAAACCACAAGGACAATTTGTATTTTAAGCAAATCTTAAGTGGTGTATTTGTAATTTACCCTATTAACTCTATCTATTCGAATAGACTAATGCTATATACACCAATTAATACACTAACTAGAATACCAATTGCTGATGTGACATAATTTAAGATGTTTTTAGTATTTGTAATTTGTATAATGAGTGTAGTCAATAATAATATCAAAACTAGTGTTGGTATACTAATTAGTACACTGATTGATGCATGTAATACCACTTATTTGAATAAATCCGTCCTTTACACAATTATAAAATAATAATAGTAATAACAATTATGGAGCATTTTGGCAACAACAGTAAAAAGTCAATTTTTTGGCTTTTTAGCCAAAAAAAGTCAATTTTTTTACTCAAAACAACCTAATTTTTTGTCAAAAAAATCACCAAAAAAGTCAAAAAGTCAAAAAACTATCTTTTTACCAACTTTCCAAAACACTCCTATGAAGAGCTAATTTAAACTTGGAAATGGGTCACTGTTGTCACAAAGACACAACAGTAACTATTGTGCCTTAATTTAAGGTGTTTTACAAGTTTAATTTTTTAATCCAAACCGTTCATTTTGTAGGGTTTGTTGAGTATTTTATGCTTACCAAAAATCATATTAATTGGATATCAATAACTATATGATCGAATTGCATATTTTTTATGCTATTTTGCAAAAGAAAAACTTATTGTTTATTTTTTTGGTTATCGATCATATAGTTATTGATATCTGATTAATATGATTTTTAGTAGGCATGAAGTACTCAACAAACTCTACAAAAAAAAAAAAAAATTAAATTATAAAAATAAATTTATAATATATTTTAAATTGAGATACAACAATTACTGCGGTGCTAATGCGTAGGAGTGACCCATCCCCTTTAATCTTTAATGCACCTACCCTTTGAAAATTTAATGCATTCCGCATTCAAATTCGATTGGAAGTAACAAAATGAGAATACATTAGAGGGTGATTTGAGATGTCCTAAATAAATATATTTTTTGATTTTTTATAAAAAGATGTGTAGAGAAGTAGAAAGGAGATATTGATTGATGTAACTCAAAAAAAGATAAAAAGATGGACTAAAATAAGTTATGCCAAATAAGGCTTTAAGTTGCATGAATTTCATTACGTTTTTGTTTGAATATATAAGTTTTTAAATACTACTACATGCATTAATTAGTATACTAATTAATGTATCAATTGATGATGTGACATAATTTAAGAAATTTTTGATATTTATAATTTGTTTAATGAATGAAATCAATAATAATGTCATAACTAATATTAGTATATTAATTAATATATTAATTGGTGCATGTAACAAATTTTTTTGTTGGAATAGATTACAAATCATTTAACTATTCGAGATTGTCACAAAGTAATTTTTTATTATTATTAAAACCTTCTATATTAGCTTAAGGTAGAGACGGAAGCGGACAAGCAGCACATGGCAAGTGAATTGGGTCTTAAATGATTGCGTTCGTAATAAATAAAAAATTAATACGTAAGTTGTTGTGAGTAAAATTAAATTTTTTAGCAGTTTCAATCTTTTTTTTCTAAATTAAATGGAGATTTTTATTTCATTTCATAAGATTATAACATATCATCAAAATTCAAAATTAATAGTTAATCATTATCAAATCATTAACAATTTTAATTTTTAAAAAATATTTTTAAATTTAAAATAAAAATTTTATTGATGCAAATCTCTTATAGTCATTGATTATGAATAATTTTTTTTTATTTGATCTATAAAATAGGAAGGATATGAATCATGTAGCAAGGTTATGAACCACATACATACATTTCTTAGTCACTTACCAAACTATCATCTTTTTCAGCTTCCATTTTTGAAATGAACTCAACCAATTAACAAATCTTAAAGTCATAGAAATGATTAATATCTCAAATTCAAAATCATCACAATTATGAAACAAACTCAACCAAATCTTAAAGATATAGGAAGGACTAATATCTTAGAGGGAAAAAACTTTGAAGGATGATTTTAAAAAATAATTATAAATAAGTAATAAATTTCAAAAACATAAATTTATAATAATTTTTTTAAAACTATTACTGACCGATAATTGTTCTCCATCTTAAATTCAAAATCATCACTATATATGATTTTATATGTGCCAAAATATATAGATGCTATAATAAATTTGGTAAGAAGGACAATCGGCACATCACGTAGACCAGACCCCACTATTTCCTCATTGTTAATTACTTTAATTTAAATAAATACATCATACAAGACATTGATTATTCAAATCACTATATTCATTAACCCTATTGTGAATTACGCTCCTCCAAAAAATACAAAAGAAAATCAAATCCAGTGGCATTTTCAGCAAATTTGTTAAAAACAGTGCCTTAATAAATAAATAAATAAAGATTTTTTTTGAAAACATTTAACGGTCGAAAATTAACTCAAAACGGCTCACTAACGCCGTCCACCTCAATTGTCCTGAGGATTTCAAACGCTCCGTAACGGCACAAAATTTGAGTTTCTAATTTTTATTTATTTATTTATTTATATCTGGAGACTCCGTCCTCTCTCTCTCTCTCCACCGCTCAAGCTCTCAAAAATTATATTCTAGCCTGAAAAATCAACACTGTATGAAGTCATCTTCTCACACAAACGCACACACTCTCTCTACTTTCTCTCTCTAAAACTATATATCTATCTCTCTCCGAAACAGTCGGCATTGTTTGGAGACTCTTTCTCGCTCATCTTCTTCGGCAAGGTCCCCCTCTCTCTCTCTTGAACGCCGGCCATTGAATACACAGTAAGAAACTGTTGTTTTCTACTTTCATTTCATGATTTATTTGTAGATTCGGAGTTTCGATCGGTCATTTTCGATCCAACTCTGATTTGTCTTTTTGATCCTTTCCAATTCAATTCCCATTTTTTTTTAACACCTTGCTTCTGTCTTACTCATCTGTCTCTGTTCTCGAATCACATGCTCTCTCTCTCTAAATGTTCTCAATGCTGATTGAGTTTTCTCTCTGTCCTCACCATAGTGGTGATTGATTCGTAGATGATGTTTTTTCTAGATTAGATTTGAGTTGACTCAGTGAGTTGGTGCTCAATTGGACTATTGTTTCAGGTGAAATTTTGAGATTCGGAGAATAATTCAGGAATGGAGTCGTCACAGTCGCAGCAACAGAGGAGGGGGGCTTTGGTTTCATATCCCCATCGCAGACGCCGAGGTCTAGCGATAAGGTAGTGAGAGATCTGCGATCAGGCGATGGGAGTTCGAGCGGTAAGCACGATAGGGATAAAGGTGTGAATGTTCAGGTTATTGTTCGATGCAGGTGAGTTGAATCTGAGTTTTGTGTGTGAATTGATTTGATTTTGTGTTGGTTGAGATTGTTTTGTGAATGATGATGAATTGGCATTGCTTAGGCCACTGAGTGAGGATGAAACGAGATTGCACACGCCCGTGGTGATTTCTTGTAATGAGAATAGAAGAGAAGTGCTGGCAATTCAGAGCATAGCTAATAAGCAGATTGATAGAACTTTCTTGTTCGACAAGGTTTGGTTTTTCATCTGGATTCCTGGAATTTATACATGTTTGGTTTCTGTGATAATGTAGCTAGAAAATTTAATTCTTTATGAGATTCAAAAACTTTATTAAGATTTTCTTGGCAATCAAGCGTAGTGTAGTTGAGAAGCTCTTGAAGCAATCTTGATTGCTGTAGTGGAAAAGCCTAGTTTCTTTGCTTCTTTTGTTTTTACTCTGAATTTTGTTTTGTAGTAGTTGTTGTTCCTATTGATTGGTTTTCACTGGGAAAAGGTTGTAATTTGTGATCTTCTGTCTAGGTTTTTGGTCCAGCTTCCCAACAAAAGGACTTGTATGATCAAGCTGTGTCTCCACTAGTGTTCGAAGTTCTCGAGGGCTATAACTGCACTATTTTTGCCTATGGTCAGACAGGAACAGGGAAAACATACACAATGGAAGGAGGAGGAAGGAAAAAGGTTTGATTTTCATACCAGAATTGGACTTGGTGTGATTATATTGTATATGTTTATAAATTACCCAATAATTTGTGATATATTCATCCATTTCAACTCATTTGATTTTGTCCCCTTTCTTGTAGAACGGTGAATTCCCAAGCGATGCAGGTGTTATTCCCAGGGCTGTTCGTCAAATTTTTGATATTCTAGAAGCTCAAAATGCTGAGTACAGTATGAAAGTTACATTTCTAGAATTGTACAATGAAGAAATAACAGATCTGTTAGCCCCAGAGGAATGCTTAAAATTTGTAGATGACAAATCCAAGAAACCAATAGCCCTCATGGAGGATGGAAAAGGAGGTGTATTTGTTAGAGGATTGGAGGAGGAGATAGTATCCACTGCCAATGAAATTTATAAAATATTGGAGAAAGGTTCTGCTAAGAGACGTACAGCAGAGACTCTTCTTAACAAACAAAGCAGCCGATCTCACTCAATATTTTCCATCACAATTCATATTAAGGAGTGTACTCCGGAGGGGGAGGAGATGATTAAGTGTGGGAAGCTCAATCTTGTTGACCTTGCCGGTTCTGAGAACATTTCACGCTCTGGTGCAAGAGAGGTAATACATAAATAAAAAATGTAAATCTTTTAGTTTGATATATCCACTTATGCGTGTTGGAAAATCCACATATTACAACAAACTAAGTAGTTTATAACAATCTAAATTTTATAAATTCTTGCAGGGTAGAGCCAGGGAAGCTGGAGAGATCAATAAAAGTTTGCTTACACTTGGTCGTGTCATTAACACACTTGTTGAGCACTCTGGTCATATACCATACAGGTAAATTTTTGTTAATTGGATTTTCAAGTCACAGGTAAATTTTTGTTTTGACCTGTACAAAGACAAACTGAAAAGGTACTAAATTCTTGGAATATCAGGGATAGTAAACTAACAAGGTTGTTGAGGGATTCTTTGGGAGGGAAAACAAAGACATGCATAATTGCCACAATATCACCTTCTATCCATTGTTTGGAAGAAACGCTCAGCACTCTAGATTATGCACACCGGGCCAAAAATATCAAGAACAGACCAGAGGTCAGTAATTTGGTCATTGTTAAAGAGAAATAAATACTTTTCGTAACGGCTTTTTTTTTTGGTGCCACTCTTTCTCCTCTTATGTTTTGAAGTTTAACTATGTCCTAACTTCCCCATAAGACATTGTTGTAATAGTTTTACTTGGTTACTATTCCAGGTTAATCAGAAGATGATGAAATCTGCACTTATCAAGGATTTGTATTCTGAAATTGACCGGCTTAAGCAAGGTTGGTAACTGCTGGGTGGGTGTGAGTACACGCATATCCAGCTGTATACTTCACAGAATAGTAAAATGCATATCCATGTAATTTATATGATTCTAATGCCACTTTGATTTCAAACCAGAGGTATATGCTGCCAGAGAGAAGAATGGTATTTATATACCAAGAGAACGTTATCTTCAGGATGAAGCAGAGAAGAAGGTTCAGTTCTGGTCATTTGGTTTTTTATTTTTTATTAGTTAATGGGATTTGAACTCGAGCAGTCGCTCCAATAAACTGGCATATTAACACTAAGCCGAAGACACCAGTTCTCTGGTCATGTAATTTTATGAGCTTCTCAGTGAAGTGGAAATTTCGTTAATTCTCTCTGGTTATCCCTTTTTTCAGGCCATGACTGAGAAAATAGAGCGCATGGAACTTGATTTTGAATCCAGAGACAAGGTGCAATTAAATTTGGAATTATTTGCCTACAAGTTTTTCCTGATTTCCATTGAGAGTTTTGTCTAATTATCTTGTTTTGCCTTCTACAGCATCTGATGCAGCTGCAGGAACTTTACAATTCTCAGCAGCTGTTGACTGCAGAATTAAGTGATAAACTTGAAAAAACTGAGGTATTATAGAATTGGACTATATACCCAGATTTTCTTACCTTTACAATTATGAATGTGCACTTTTGCTTTTTTCTCTTGTATTTCTCATTCTTTCCTTTTTCCCCCTTGTTTCAGAAAAATCTACATGAAACTGAGCATGCACTGTTTGATCTCGAAGAAAGACACAGACAAGCAAATGCAACAATTAAAGAAAGGGAATATTTGATATCCAATCTTCTCAAGTCTGGTGAGCAAAGTCTCATCTTATTTACTATATTCAAATTTTGTCAACCTGTATAGCACTTCATGCAAACTTATATTCTGCACAAGACAATCTTGAGGTATCCATGTGCACCAGATTTCTATCTGTTCCCGTTTGTTCTGGCATACTCTAGATCATCAATTCTTCATTGTTTGAATTGTATATATATATATATTTAGAGGATTGGGATGTTGCAATTTTTCAAGAGTATGATTTGTATTTAATCCTACTGGTGTCTGATGGGATCGTTTGCCTTGTCTTGGTATTCCATCCTGCACTGATTCACTAGTCTCCATCTTGTTGACGCAGTTTGTACCGTAACTGCATAATTTATTTGTTACATTATTGTATTGGTATCATTTACATTATTTTCCTGACAACGCATCTATTGTTTTGTCAGAGAAAGCACTCGTTGAGCGGGCACTTGAGCTTCGAGAGGAGCTAGAGAATGCTGCATCAGATGTCTCTAGCTTATTCACTAAGATTGGTTTGTATGCTAATTTTTGAGAAATTTAATGGGATTAAAGTATTTTTATGCTTAAAGATAAATGATGTTACATTATTGATCCTGGTTTGTTTTTCAGAGCGCAAGGATAAAATAGAAGATGGAAACAGAGTTCTTATCCATAAATTCCAGTCCGACTTGACTCAACAGCTTGAAACCTTGCATAAGACAGTGGCAGCTTCTGTCACACAACAAGAGCAGCAACTGAAAGACATGGAGGAAGACATGCAATCCTTTGTATCCACAAAGGCAGAGGTATAATTAAGATTGGATACAAGAAAATTTCTGTAGGCTTCATATTTGTCTGTTAAATTGATACATTTAATCGCTTTTGGCAATCCTGTAGGCTACTGAAGAACTTCGAGGCCGGCTAGCAAAGCTGAAAAATATGTATGGTTCTGGTATCAAAGCTTTGGATGATTTAGCTGGGGAGCTTGACCAAAATTCTAGGTCAACGTTTGGGCATCTGAATTCTGAAGTTTCTAAACATTCATCAGCTCTTGAGGATGTATGCATTTCTTTCTATTACACACAGAAAACCTTGCCAAAATACTGTCCTTTTGGCATTTTTTTTTGAATTTTATTCATGTATGCAGCTTTTCGAAGGAATTGCTTCAGAAGCTGATATATTACTGAATGATCTTCAAAATAGTCTTCACAGTCAGGAAGATAAATTAACTGCATATGCACAACAACAGCGTGAGGTTGGTATTTGTTTAACCAAGTATACTTGGAGGTGTTTTTGATGGCCATCACTTTCTAGTCCCTTATATCATTCTTTAAAAATGTACAGGCACATTCCAGAGCTGTGGCAACCACTCGGTCAATTTCGCAAATTACTGTGAACTTCTTCCAGACGTTAGACATGCATGCCTCAAAATTGAGCGAAATTGTGGAAGAAGCACAAACAGTGAATGATCAGAAATTATCTGAGCTAGAAAAGAAATTTGAGGTAATTAAAGACTTTAATCAGAGTCATTCTTTTGCTTGGGTTAGTACAAAATGACTTACCTTTTTAGGTTTTGACTCTTGATATTTTTATTTTTTTTAGGAGTGTGCTGCCAATGAAGAAAGACAACTCTTAGAAAAGGTGGCAGAACTGCTCGCAAGTTCGAATGCAAGGAAGAAGAAGCTGGTATTTCGCCTATCCTTTTATCATCATTATATTCCATACAATATATATCAATTGATCTGTATCCATTACTTGTAGTTGTATGTCACTGGTAACGTCACCCATAGCTTCAAGTATATCCAAGCATGAAACCTTTAACAGCCTGTGAATGCTGAAATCTGTCCCAAGGGAGACATGTACTAGTCCTGTCTTGAAGGGGCAAACAAAGGAAATTTGTTTGTAGTACGAGTCACTGCATTTTCCTACTCTATTCGCTCAGAGAACTGCATACTGCTAGTGACCAATAGTAAAGTGTCAATTTCAAGCATATACATTGTCTCGAGACAGTAGTAAATATTTGTAACTCTTATCACAACTGATTAGAGGTTCTGCTGGTTCGGATAATTCGCAGAATCTCAGTTTCTAGTTATTTATGCTATGTAATTAGGCTGGAACTCATTTCTCGCCCAAATTAATTTCAAAGTATATCTTTCATTTTTATATAACCTGTGGAGGGGGGGTTGCCTATGGGTAGCAACCAGTGTAAGTCCAAGCAAAATTACCATGAAAGGATCAGTTTCTACTGCTTTAGATATGTTTTGCGAGGTGGTTTGCCTATGGGTAGCAACCAGTGTAAGTCCAAGCAAAATTACCATGAAAGGATCAGTTTCTACTGCTTTAGATATGTTTTGCGAGGTGGTTTAAAAAGAAAATGAATAATGTATTTTGGTGACCCGGAAGATTGTACAGGAATAGCAATTGGTACTCTTATTATCTTCAAAATTTTTTCAATAATAAATAAAAGTACTGCTAATTTCAATCTATATATGATTTTCCTCCAATCTTTTGCCTGATGTGCATTTTTTTTTTTTTGTGCATCACTTGTTGCAACCCTTTGAAAGCAATAATTGCCCTTCCATTATTGCACATTGTTTCGTTTTAAATTCCTGTTAGTTTAGTGCATTCAATTATAATGTTCCAGTACCAAAATATGTTCACATAATTCATGGTAAATGTTCTTATGGTGAACTATCTAAACTTCTTTGTTCTTTATGCATTAGGTTCAAACAGCAGTTCATGGCCTTCGGGAAAGTGCAGCCAGTAGAACCAGCAGATTACAGCAAGAAATGTCAACTATGCGAGATTCCAGTTCTTCTGTTAAAGCTGAATGGACGGTTTACATGGAAAAAGCTGAAACTCACTACCTTGAGGATACTGCTGCAGTGGAAAGCGGAAAGAAAGACCTTGCAGAGATCCTCCAGAGCTGGTATATGCGACTGGCCCTACATTCTTATTATTCCTACTTATCTAATTTTTCTTCGGTCTACTAAGTGAAATTAACATAAATAAATAAATAAAATTGCAGTTTGCAAAAGGCAAAGATGGGCACACAACAATGGAGTAATGCTCAAGGTTCATTGCTCAGTTTAGAGAAGAACAATGTAGCTTCCCTGGATGAAATAGTCAGGTCAGCGACATCCTTACAAAAGTTTATATTAGTTTTTTTTTTGTTAGAGAGGTTTAGTGAATTTATTTATTTAATGTTTATGTATCCTTTTTGTTTTTCTCTATTAGGGGAGGAATGGAAGCCAATCAAAACCTACGTGCCCGGTTTTCTTCTGCTGTGTCATCTGCACTTGAAGATGCAGACATTGCAAGCAAGAATCTCCTTTCCTCTATTGATCGTAAGTATCTGGTTCTCCATATATAGATTGAATTTTTATTTTATTTTGGTAATTTCTTCCATTTATGAAAACACAATTCATTCAACTGAAATGAACACTTGCACAGATTCATTACAACTTGACCATGACGCGTGTGGAAATCTCGACTCCATGATTATTCCTTGTTGTGGAGAGTTGAGGGAATTAAAGAGTGGACACTACCACAAGATTGTGCAGATCACAGAAAATGCTGGAAAATGTCTTCTAGATGAATACTCGGTAAGAATTCTCAAGTGGCATTTGTATGATTTGGTAAAAGTGTTTTAATTTCTCCTTGTGTTTATTTATCTAGTAACCCTAAATCCTATTTTAAAATTCAGTCTTTTTCAACAAAATTATACATTATGACATATTCTATGCTTTAATTAAATACTGTGTTCTATATCAACAGGTGGATCAACCATCATGCTCAACACCGAGAAAGAGGTCATTCAATTTGCCAAGCACCGTATCCATTGAAGAACTGAGAACCCCTTCTTTTGAAGAGTTATTGAATTCATTTTGGGATGCAAAATCTTCAAAGCAAACCAACGGCGATTTGAAACATATTCTAGGTTCTCCTGAGGGTCCCTATTCTATAAGAGATTCGAGAGTTCCTCTCACTGCTATTAATTAGGAGCGGGAACTAAAACCGGTATATGATTTATATATATAGTTGTAAGAAGATTGTACAGAAATATATGGCTTCAGAGTTTATTCTCACCAATATTATTTTCAATTGTTTGATGACGAATTTCATTTGTGGAGAGGGAGGCAGGGATATTATAGTAGTTTTTTTTTTTCTTTAATTTTTTTTTTTTTTTGGGGTGTTGAGTCTCTTGATTTAAATTCTCCGCTCTGAGAAATGCTTGTATCAAAAGGCTTTATGTGTCTATCAATTCTTCTTAAATGTTCTATAATTCGTTCTTAGAATTGTGGTTTTGTAACATGTGATGTGAGGTGTGAGTATTAAAGAAGAATGTGGGTGGTTTGAGTTGCATGGATTAAAGAAGAATGTGGGTGGTTTGTATTAAAGAAGAATGTGTGTTTGTACAAAGGAAGTCAAAACTAATGACTAATTCCTCTTTATCTGCTGTTTTTATAATTTTGTACCATAAGCAAATTATAAAATTACCCTTGACAAATAGTATCAAGAGAATTTTTTTTAATATATTTTTTTTTTGAGGGTCACACTACTAGTGATTGGAAAACAGTGGTGCTAATTTTTTCCTAGAATTCACATCAACTATAGTGGAAACAATTTTTTTTATTGCCACTGTTGAATTGGATACCCTTTAATTACCTTTATTGGTTTTAGATTTCACAATATATATTGAAAATAATTCCGAACTTTCAAACTTAAGATAATTTTGAAAACTGACCTGTTCTATTATACAGATATTATGAAAATCATACAAAAATCGTTAGCCTTAAATACTCCTCTCATATATTGCCAAATATTTTTTATATATTTCTCTATATAATATCACCCAGTTTTGTACATTCAGCCATTAGCATTTCCTTTTTAAAATTCAACATGATAAATAACCCAAGTACCTTTCTCAGCTTCCCCTTCAATATTTAAAAAACATAATCCCTAAATTTACCCACAATTACTCAATCTAAATTATTGATTGATAATAATCAACCATAACTCAACTTTCTGCCACATCATTTGAAGTGAATTTAGAAATTATGTTTTAGGAATCTCCAACATCTCCAACATTCTCTGGTCACCTTTAATAATTTTGTGGCCCACAAAGAGAAGCTTCGTCTCGATAGCTAATGGTTATAAATAGTTATTAGGATGTTAAAACGACTTTGGCATACACAAAGCTGAATTGGCATTGAAGGCTAATAGTTGCCAAGCAATTTGATCACAATATAATCTCATTTACTATTCCTTGGTATTACATTATCCCCCTCATATTTCATGGTATTCAATCCCCATAAACTAATCCGGAAAACAAACAGAGCACTAACAAGTTTTGGTGTGAATCAACCAATACATCAAAGAGTTCTGCAAAAACACGAGGAAAAACATCTTTACATAAAACAAATTATATGTTCAAACATATACTACTCTTATTTCAGCAAAAATAGCTACAACTCTCACCTAATGCATATATCTACAGCAGAATTTGCCAATATTAATCAACTATATTTTATGTTGATCTAAATATCTACTTTGATGTCAAAGAAAAAAACATATATGAAGAGAAAGAAAACTTATGGAAAAGGCAAAAGCATGGGATATCCATTTGTGTTAAAACACTAAATTGGGCCTCGACAAAGATTACTATTCTACAAATTTTGATCTAAAATCAATTTACATGTAACAAAGTGCTGCACCTCCAATGAATAACAAACACCTTGAAAGGATGCAAATGGCCACAACGCTGAGGTAGGTGGACTTCTTTTTTACTTTTTTATACCAACTGACAAAGGAAGACTTCATGCCTGCACATACATTAGTGTTCTGCTTAGTTAGAAATACAATGGATTTGAATACCAAGAAAACCAAAACCTTGCATCATTAAGCAAAAAAGAACGAAAAAATAACCAAATTTGGAATTCACTCACAACACAAGAAAATAAAGGCATCATGATGAAAAGTTTCAAACTGGCAATCTTTAGGACTTGCATATTTCAAGAATCAGTATAACACAAAATTCCATGTGACAAAAAAAATGAATTTAGGGTATGAGTCAGTATAAACCCTAAGATAACCATTAAACCTGAAGCAAGGGATAGAAATGCTACTCGTTAGAAATGAAATCTAGCATTGTGAAATCAAGATGGACAGGCATTGGAATTTCACTCGTAAAATAACTCTGCGAAGGCTCAACTCCACCTAAGCACCCGCTTAAAAAAAAAACTACAAAAATGTTACAGCAACTCAAATGAATTCCTAAATTCTGGCCATTTGACACGAAAAATCCTGTGTCCACTAGAAACAAGCTCTCCATAAGGTAACAGAGCCATCAATGTGAGAGAAGGTAAAGAGAGCATCAATTCATGTCAAACACTATTTTCTTTTTCTGCGAAAATTAATAATCATCTGGGAATAACAGTCAACCTCTGAACCCCATACAAGAAATTCACTTTTTTCCAAAATCTAATATAGCCAATCTTTTTACTACAACATTAATTTTTTTTTTTGGGATAAATA